>JAJAGP010002136.1:0-133615 GCA_025084515.1 Ancistrus triradiatus | reverse complement strand
TATCTGAGACATATTAGTGCTATTGCCTCACAGCTCCAGAGATCCCTGGTTTGAATCCCAGTGGTAAAAAATCTCCAGCGACCACTGGTAAAAATTCTTTAATTTAGCATTTTTCTCAAGTTGAATGCAGTGTTTTTTTCATTACAAATCCTAGAATTAGTATAACAACTGAAAAGTTGATTCTTTGGGGAAAAACCCATACATTTCAGAGTTTTGTTAGTATGTGGAAGCTCCATAAATCCTTCAAATATATATTTCCTATATATTTTTTCTTGGTTTATCTCGCTTGTCTTGGTGAGGGTCACAGGGGAGTTCGGAGTCTATCATGATTCTCACTGGGTGCAGGTGGAAGTACACCCTCTAGGGTGCCAGTCTAGCACAGCAAGGTTTGCTGTTGAGGAGCCGGGGATGATCCCCTGTCTGAAATCTCTCCCGCAGACATTTCCAGTAATTTGTCTGTGTGATTCCCAAGCTGACCAGAAGGCACCACTGGGATTCTAACCTAAATCTCCACCATGGAGAATTGTTGCTGCAAATAAAAGGCAGGCAACCATCAAGACTCTTCTCCATTCCGGCACTGAGGTGAAGTCTCTTGCTGTCTTCAGACGGTGACTTAAGACTCACCTCTTCACTCAGCACTTAAGGCTGAAACTGCAATTGCATATGTTATCAAATTGTATTTTTAAAAAGCTAGTCTTTATTTGTTTATTTATCTACATCAAATCCTATCAGGATCTAGTGGGATTGTGTTCTTGGGCTACTGCGTATTTGTACTAGCATGAGGTAATGTCTACGAATAATTATTCTGTGATCACTATTACTATCAATACAGTAAGTGCAATAAAGGTCTGCAGTTACAAGAACGGAATTCTCAGTATGTGGGCCTTCCATAAAGTCCTGAGAGACTTAAGGGGTTAACTCATGGCCACACACATTCATTGCAGTACTCAAATGCACACCCCCAGTCATTTTGTGAAACCATCCTTGAAAATGCATGACACGAAACACACCGTAGCACATCTGTGAAGCCATTAGTACATGTCATTGTGCACATAGTTGAGGCCTGTGAGGCCTCTCAGCATGTCCAAACACATTTCCACAGCTGATTATAAGCTCATTTGTCCATATTTCATGCAGAAGCAGGCAGCAAACAGTTTGGGTCGAATGTTATCCGGTACGGTCCTGTACCGGTAAATGGAACACTCTGTCCAGGATTATGAAGGGCTGCAGGATCAGGTAGCGTCTGTGGCCTGAGGGGACGTGTGTGTGTACGTGTGTTGAGGTTGTTGTGTGGAAGCGCAGCAGGTGTCTGCACGTCAGACAGCGCACCGGGGAGAGGCGACAGCCTGTGATCTGACAGACAGATAGGCTTCACACGCTACCCGAACCTGATCTTCTTTCAGCAGACTTCTGTGACACAGCTTCCCTCCCTCTCTTTCTTTCTCTGCCTCCATCTCTATCTCTCTCTTTGTCCCTTTTCTTTCTTTGTATTCCTCATCTCTTTTAGAGGATAATGTTGCCAGAACTGAGTAACTCACTCAGCTCTTTGTCTAGTTGATCTCTGCTATTCTAGGTTCAGTTTAAGGTTTCTAATTCTAAAGGTCAAGGTCAGAATTTGAGCAGTGGGAGACCTGATTTAGATCAGTGAAAATGGCTGCCTACCAAGGCCTTAGGGTCTCCCAGCTGATAAAATGCAGTCTCCGGACACTTCATAGTGGCTGTCTGGGCTGAGAAACTGTAGTCTTTCTTCTGCAGGAAACTTACAATGCCAAATTTGAAAAAGTTGGGACAGTATGGAAAATGCAAATTAAAAAATGCAGTGTTTTTATTTCATTTTTCTGGTCAACTTAATTTCATTCACTAATAAACATCAATTTCTGAATTTCAGGCCTGCACATTCCAAACAAGTTGGGACAGTAAAGCATTTACCACTTTTTAATTCCTACTGACACTTAAAAGTTGTTTTAGTATTGAGGATACCAGGCGATTAAGTGTTTTTTCCTCATTCTTCCTGAAAACATGCCATAAAACTGCAGAGTTGTCATTGTCGCATTTTTCTTTTCAAAATTCTCCAAACGTTTGCTATTGGGAACAGGTAAGGACTGTAGGCAGGGCAGGCCAGTCCAATACCTGTACCACCTTCTTCTTCTTCTTCTTCTTCTTCTCCTTCTTCTTCTTCTTATTCTGCTTCTCCTTGTCCTTCTCCTTCTTCTTCTTCTTCGTCTTCAGCCATGCCTTTGTAATGTGTGCAGCATGTGTTTTGCTTTGAAATGCATGACCCTGGAAAGATGTCGTTTTGAAGGCAGAATATGTTGCTCTAAAATATCAATGTACGGGGGTTAGACAATGAAACTGAAACACCTGTCATTTTAGACCACAATAATTTATTAGTATGGTGTAGGGCCTCCTTTTGCGGCCAAAACAGCGTCAATTCGTCTGGGAAATGACATATACAAGTCCTGCACAGTGGTCAGAGGGATTTTAAGCCATTCTTCTTGCAGGATAGTGGCCAGGTCACTACATGATGCAAGTGGAGGAAAACGTTTCCTGACTCGCTTCTCCAAAACACCCCAAAGTGGCTCAATAATATTTACTATTTACTAATAAACTGGTGACTGTGCAGGCCAAGGGAGATGTTCAACTTCACTTTCATGTTCATCAAACCATCTGAACTCTGGTATGTCACCCATAATGTTGTGTGCATTGCAATATTTTGAGCAAAACCGTGCTCTTACCCTGCTAATTGAACCTTCACACTCTGCTCTTACTGGTGCAATGTGCAATTAATGAAGATTGGTCATCAGACTGGTCCAATTTAGCCATGAAACCTCCCACACTAAAATGGCAGGTGTTTCAATGTCATTGTCTAACCCCTGTACTTTTCTGCATTAATGTTGACATCACAGAAGTGTATATTATCTATGCCAGGCGCACTAACACAACCCCATTCCATGACAGACCCTGGCTTTTGAGATGATTACAATCTGAATGGACTGTGGCCTAGCGGTTAAGGTACTGGACTATGGACCAGAAGGTCCAGGGTTCAAATTCCACCTCTGCCAAGCTGCCACTGTTGGGTCCTTGAGCAAGACCCTTAACCCACAATTGCTTGGATTGTAAGACTGTATCAATTGTAAGTTGCTCTGGATAAGGGCGTCTGCTAAATGCTGTAAATATAAATTACTGGTCCTTTTCATCTTTGGTCAGGAGGACATGGTGCACATTTCTTCCAAAAAAGATCTAGACTACTGATTAATCAGTCCACAATACACATTTCATACGCATTTCAACTGTATTGGTCCGTTCCAGATGGTCCATAAAAGTTGATTCCGCTTCTGGACATGGTTAACATGAGGGGTTTTTGCACAGTAAAGTTTTAAGTGCCATTTGTGACTGTAACACCATTGTAAATGCTTGGAAACGGTTTGCCAAAGTGGTTATATCAGTTATTGATGAATGTCAGCTCTTAATGCAGCCCTGTCATGGATACTTGCATGGATACTGCTTTTGTATCAGATCATGATTATAATCACCTCTTTACATCACCTGTTTGAAATCACATCATTATTTAGTTTATATTCACATCTTTGCTAGCCCTAAATTGCCCTGTCCCAACTTTTTTGTAATGGGTTTCAGGCCTGAAATGCAGGAATGGATGTTTATTAACAAATGATATGAAGTTATCCAGACAAAACATGAAATATCTTGTTTTCATTCTGTCAGCAATGACATGAAAGTCAAAGTAAATGTAATAAACACTGCGTTTTTTGTTGTTGTTTTTGTTGTTGTTGTTGTTTTTTTCATTTTCCATACTCTCCAAACTTTTCCTGATTTGGCAATTTCATTATCTCTTGTTAACAGCCTTTATTGTTTAAGTTCTTCGTTACGTACATTGGAATGACGTCATAAGACCACCAGGAGAGTGAAACTGCTCAGAATATTCAGAGGCAGGCTTACAAGAAAAAGCTCCAAACCTCAGTGAGTGTCTCACTTTAGCAGTGATTGCCAAGCCAGTGTTCTATAACCCCTGCTGGTTTTCCAAGCAAAGATAAAAAGAGCTAGCTTATGCCTAATGATAAAGCTTGCATAACCATAATTTAGTGGCCATACTTCAATATTTGCCACATTATCACAAACAAGCGCAATCTGTGATTCATTTCCATGATGCAGTCCTCCAGCTATGTCAGATGCCAAGAATAAAAATCCTTGACTGTACACATTGTGTTATTGGCAAATCTTCACATGTACAGTTGTGGTCAACATTACTGGCACTCCTGAATGTACGCCATGTAACATTTAAAAATATCTCCTGAAATAAAGTGCTTCTGTCTGTCTGTCTGTCTGTCTGTCTATCTATCTATGCCACTATCATTACCAAGCACAAGCAGTCTCATGCATCCTTGGCATCCTGGCTTCGACAGTTGTTATTAAGAAGTTTCCTACTCTTGGAACAGTCATGCAAGAGCCTTCCAGCATGTGGTGTTAAGAGGAAAGTTGATGTGAGAATTCTACAAAATTTGGTTTCAAATGTGGCAAAGAAACCAGGTACAACATCCAAAGAACTTCAGGCTGAGCTGGAGACATCTGGAGTTATGGTTTCAACCATATGCTGTGTACGAAACTAAACAAGGTTCTATGGGTAAAGGCCAAGGAGGACCCCACTGCTTAAAGAAAGGCATAAAAAAAAGTGCCTGAAACTTTACACAGACAAACCGTGATCCTTCTGGCAAAATGTTCTATGCATAAATGAAACCAAACTAGAGCTCTTTGGCAATACATTCCATTATATTACAGATAACAAAATGAAGCCAATAAAGAAAAGTGCTCCTTACCTACAGTGTAACTTGTTGGAGGGTCCATAATGTTGTGGGGCTGCTTTGTTGCTTTTGGGACTGGAGAGCTTGAATATGTTACAGGAACAATGAAATCAGGAGATCCTCTGATCATTGTAGAACGGAATGTGCTCCCAAGAGTAAAAACGTTTGAGTCAAACAAAATGGGTCCTACAGGTTGAGCACACATCCAAAAGTACACAAGTAAAGGGAAAAAGGTGGCTGTTTTAAACTGGCCAGCATTTAGTCTTGATCTCAGTTCAACTGAAATTCGGAATCCTACATTCTCTCACATGAAGAACGATACTGACAGAGATTACAGAAGTTCTGTTTACTATTGTCTTACGGGGGCACCGTGATCTTATCATTGCACCACAGACACAGTTCTTACCACTTGAAGAGCTCCAAGACTCAGCAGCCCCGACAGAAACTCAGTATCCCTCTGAAATGGGTCAGAACCTTGGAACAATGCAACTCAATCCTCACATTCTCCAGAAGCAGAGGTAGGACATGAACCTGGGTGGCTTTGCACTGCAAACCAGTGCTGTAACGCAGAACAGTTCCAGTTCTCTCCCATTCTGCAAGGTTCCATTCCAATTTCGTGGCATGAGAGCAGAAAAAAGAGGTTTTGCCTGTGGATCTCTGAGACTCAGAGGCAGAATCTCAGTATGTCCAGAGGGAAACTCCATGGTCAGAGGGAGGCTGTAACAGTGCCCAGAGGAACATGACAGGGCACAGTGATGCTTGAAAGTTTGTGAAATTTTCTATATTTCTACATAAATATGACCTAAAACATTGTAAGATTTTTGCAGTCCTAAAAGTAAATAAGGAGAACCCAGTTAAAAAAATACTATACTTGGTCATTTATTTATGGAGGAAAATGATCCAATATTAGTGAGTGGCAAAAGTATGTGAACCTTTGCTTTCAGTATCTGGTGTAACCCCCCTGTGCAGCAATAACCGCCACTAAATGTTTCCTGTAACTGTTGATCAGTCCTGCACACCGGCTTGGAGGAATTTTAGCCCATTCCTCCGTATAGAACAGCTTCAGCTCTGGGATGTTGGTGGGTTTCCTCACATTAGCTGCTCGCTTCAGGTCCTTCCACAACATTTTGATTGGATTAAGGTCAGGACTTTGACTTGGCCATTCCAAAACATGAACTTTATTTTTCTTTAACCAATCTTTGGTAGAACGACTTGTGTGCTTAGGGTCGTTGTCTTGCTGCATTACCCACCTTCTCTTGAGATTCAGTACATGGACAGATGTCCCTGACATTTCCTTTAGAATTCTCTGATATATTCAGAATTTCATTGTTCCACCATCACTGAAGCACCCATCATGGTTGGCAGAATGCAGCAAAACAGCCCAAAACCATGATTACTACCACCCCCAATGTTTAAACAGATGGATAATGTTGCTTTGCTGGAATGCAGTGTTTTCTTTTCTTCAAACAAAACACTTTTCTAAAGTTCTATTTTGGTCTCATCCGTCCACAAAACATTCTTCCAATAGCCTTCTGGCTTGTCCACGTGATCTTTAGCAAACTGCAGATGAGCAGCAATGTTCTTTTTGGAGAGCAGTGACTTTCTCCTTGCAACCCTGCCATGCACACCATTGTTGTTCAGTGTTCTTCTGATGGTGGACTCATGAACATTAACATTAGCCAATGTGAGAGAGGCCTTCAGTTGCTTAGAAGTTACCCTGGGGTCCTTTGTGACCTCGCCAACTATTATACTGCTTGCTCTTGGAGTGATCTTTGTTGGTCGACCACTCCTGGGGAGGGTAACAATGGTTTTAAATTTCCTCCATTTGTACACAATCTGTCTGACTGTGGATTGGTGGAGTCCAAACACTTTAGAGGTGGTTTTGTAGCCTTTTTCAGTCTGATGAGTATCAACAACTCTTTTTCTGAGGTCCTCAGAAATCTCCTTTGTTCGTGCCATGAACATGTGTTATGAAGAGCAGACTTTGATAGATCCCTGATCTTTAAATAAAACAGGGTGCCCACTCACACCTGATTGTCATCCCATTGATTGAAAACACCTGACTCTAATTTCACCTTCAAATTACCTGCTAATCTTAGAGGTTCACATAATTTTGTTACTCACTAATATGATCATTTTCCTCAATAAATAAATGACCAAGTATAATATTTTGGTAACATTTGTTTAACTGGGCTCTCTATCTATTTTTATGACTTGTATGAAAATCTGATGATGTTTTAGGTCATATTTATAGAAAATATAAAAAAAGCACTACTGTAAGCTGGGGAATGATGGTGAAAACCTGTTTTCTTGTTTACTTTAGTGCATTCTAATCTGTTCATTACCACAAAAAACACAAACTATAGCTTCCTGCACTAATCTTCACTAATATCTTTGTTTTCATTAAGTTGGCGATGTAAAAAAGTCATGGCAAAATGTCTATTAAAAAGCGGACAGAGAGTTTTCAGAGTGCTTCGACAAAAAATGCATCGCACTTGGCGTGAAGGTCCAACTACGTTAAAAATTGCATCCATTTTTTTTTTTTTTTTTAGTAAAAATGTTTGAAAACTCTGTTTGAAAAGGTCGTAAGGGTGCCTCTTGTGACACTACCAGAGACAATTTAGACTAAGCAATCCAAAGACATGTAAGTGATCGCAACAAAACTGTAGTATCTAGAGTAAACCCATGTGGAACATGCCAAATTCCACACGGCTGAGGAGTTGGACCTCAACATACGTGAGGTGAGGACTAGATTCGTGGAGCTGTGCAACACCTACAGTACTCACAGCACTACTTTGGCAGTGGTGGATAAAGTACCTGAAAGCTGCACTTAAGTAAAAGTATCAGTATCTTACCAGAAAATTGCTGTGGTAGAAGCCACCATAATATTAGTGGAGTAAAAGTCTTTAGGTATATGCTGTTTACTGTACTTGAGTATTAAAATTAATTATCTGATATTAAATGTACTTAAGTATTGAAAGTAAAAGTACAAGTAAATGCTGTTAATAAAAAAGCAAACAGTCTGAACTGGATGGGGATGGGGATTTTAAATGCCTATAGTTTGGTGTCTTTGGGTAAGCATTAGAGACACTTCATCTGGTATGAATAATCTTTCACTCATTCATTAATTCAGTCATTACTTGTCTTATCCACTTAATCCTTGTTAGGGTCGCAGGAAAGCTGGTGCCTAGCCATCGGCACAGTGCGCATGGCAGTAACAACCTTAGACAGGGCGCCAATCCAGTGTAAGGCAAACATACTTACACTCAAATACTCACTCACACACTAAAGGCATTTTAGACACGTCAATCAATCTAACTGAAGCTCGGTGGAGTCCAAGGTCAGGATCAAACCGGGGAAGCTGGAACTGTGAGGTGGCTATGCTATCCGCTGCGCCACCGTGCAGCTCCCAAATAATCTTTCTCTCCAACATAAGAAAACATTTCTTGCAAATATAGCCATGGGTGTTCATCACCACGGTCAGGCTTCCAGCATGAAATGCATTTAATCAAGTGAAATACTACTCATGTTGTCATTAGCATCTGACATTCCTGAACTTGAATGGAAATCAAAATGTATCTACAACTTTGAGAGCACGTTTGCACCTGCACATTAATATGCTTAGCCAGCCAATGATCTAACTTGCAAGTTAGCATCACAAATTCACCAAACCTGCTTGCTTGCAGTCTGTCACAGATCTTGCAACAGGTTTATTTTGCAGTAACATTTACATTTTACATTTACATTTATATGATTTAGCAGACGCCCTTATCCAGAGCGACTTACAATTGAGACAGTCTTACAGTCCAACAACTGTGGGTTCAGGGTCTTGCTCAAGGACCCAACAGTGGCTGCTTGACAGAGGTGGAATTTGAACCCTGGACTTTCTGGTCCAGTACCTTAACCGCTAGGCCACCACAGTCCCCGGTTTCCTCCCACAGCCCAAAGACATGCTTTAGGTTGATTCATTACACTACAGTGGCCCGAGTGAGTGTGTGTTGAAGTGTGTGCCCTATGATGGATTGGCGCCCTGTCTATGGCGCCCTGCCTTATGCCGCCAGCTAGAAACCGGCTCTCCCACGACCCTGTCCAGGATGAAGTGGGTAATTCTGCATTCCAGCATAAGAACCTTATCCCATCTGGGAAACATGGTGGTGGTAGTATCATGGTTTGGGCCTGTTTTGCTGCATCTGGGCCAGGACGGTTTTCCATCATTAATGGAACAATGAATTCTGAATTCTATCAGAGAATTCTAAAGGAAAATGTCAGGACATCTGTCCATAAACTGAATCTCAAGAGAAGGTGGGTCATGCAGCAAGAGAACGACCCTAAGCACACAAGCCGTTCTACCAAAGAATGATTAAAGAAGGATAAAGTTAATGTTTTGGAATGGCCAAGTCAAAGTCCTGACCTTGATTCAATCGAAATGTTGTGGAAGGACCTGAAGTGAGCAGTTAATGTGAGGAAACCCACCAACATCCCAGAGCTGAAGCTGTTCTGTAAGGAGGAATGGGCTAAACTTCCTCCAAGCCGGTGTGCAGGACTGATCAACAGTTACAGGAAACGTTTAATTACAGTTATTGCTGCACAGGGGGGTCACACCAGATACTGAAAGCAGAGGTTCACATACTTTTGCCACTCACTAATATGCAATATTGGATCATTGTCCTCAATAAATAAATGACCAAGTATAATATTTTTGTCTCGTTTGGTTAACTGGGTTCTCTTTATCTACTTTTAGGATTTTTGTGAAATCTGATGATGTTTTAGTTCATATTTATGCAGAAATATAGAAAATTCTAAAGGGTTCACAAACTTTCAAGCACCACTGTATATGTTGAGCTCTTGCAATGTATTACATCAATGCAGTGACATACTAAAAGAAACAACAGCTTTGTTCTCCCTCTCTGAACATCCTGATTACTGAAGCAGCTGAGAAGCAGCACACATTTGGATGAACACTTGTTTTTCCATTTCACTAAAACATACTGAATATGAGTTTTATCATGCTGAGTGGACAGTTGTGTAATGAATGACGGTGCTCTCCATGTGAATATTTGAGGTTAGTTGTACTTTTTGATGAAACTTGAGTAAGCCCAGCAGATCTGCAGTTTGTTTGCGTCAGGTGAATACTGCCCAAAGTGACCAGATGTGTTTTTCTTTTTGTAAGTGAAGTAAAGGCTTGGGAATTATTTTCAAGGTAATGTAATACTTATGGGTTTGGAATGAGATGATCAGTAATGAATGTAATGTCTGGATGTCCACATATTTTTGGGCATCGCATACAGTAAACTACAGAATAGCGTTTTTTGATGGGGCTGCCTACAGTATTTCCTTTCATGAACTTTAACCAATATCTACTGAGCAAATCACAGATAGCAATATTTTAATTCTGGTGATATCATGAAGCGATGAATGCTGAAAAGGAGGATTGTGGCTTGTAATGTTTTTAAGGAAGCATGAATGGCTTTGAGCTGGACCACAAAGACTGAGTCATGGGTCAGACAGGAGTAAACTGATCCCAGAGGAACTTTGGCAATTTCCTTGGATTGCCACAGATCAAAATAATCCCCCCTTTCTTTAGACTAATGACAGTGTGGTGGGTTTGCCATGGCACCTCCAGCATCCGCTTAGTTGAACACATTGTGAAGATTCCTCCAACTGTGGACGGTCTGATCCATCACCCACACCCCCCTCATACCTGGGAGATTATTGTCTTGTGCTGAAATGCTGTAGATTTTTCGCATTCTTTGCTCCTGTTTTCATAAGGCTTGAGAAAAGTGAGAAGGGAGCCACTGGCTCGACTGGACCAGAAACTGCCTCTGAAGTTACAGGGTTCACCGGTGGTTCAGTGTATTTGGTTGGAGGTGTGTGTGTGTATGTGTGTGTGGTTGAGAGTAAAAGGACTGTGTACTCAAAGAAGTCTATTAATTTATGTGGGAAGGAGAGTATGCGAGTGTGAGAGAGAGAATGAGGTGGTTTAAGTAGTGGGTGGTAGAAAGACAGCTTTTCTTTGTATGAGTGTGTGTGTGTGTGTGTGTGTGTGTGTGTGTGTGGGTCATTTATATCATTGTGGGAACCAAACGTCCACACAAGGATAGGAAGATCTGATATTTTTTACCTTGTTGAGACATTTAGAAGGTCCTCAGTAGGAAAAGGTTTTTTAATACAAAACGTGCAACTTTCATTTATAAAAACAAAAGAGCCAAAATATTTGCTTTAGATTACTGAGGTGAAAATGAGATCTAGCAAAATTAAAGAAATAGAAAGTCCCCACAGTGATAGTCAAGTCAAACTTGAGTGTGTAGAAGTAGGGAGGTGAGAGACAGAGTGTGTGAGTGTGAGAGCATGCTTGTACTGACATTATTAACCCACAACACAGAGATAACCAACAGCAGAGGTTTTTAATAGAGGAGGCTGGGTTTTACATTGTGTTACAGCCTTCTAGATGTAACGAGAAGATGAAACAAGTCTTTAATGGGCCTGTAAGCTCACAATTTCCAAAAATGGAAATACTGTAATGGCTAAACTTGTGGAATGAGCACATCATAGAAACACACCATTCTGATGCCATCATTCTGTGGTCTTCAATAAGTGTAGACAAGTGCGTGCTAGTCAGTGGGGCAACACTTATTTTCCGTGGTAAATTAGCCACAAAGATCCAACATGATGGACACTGAATGTTTATAGTGGAGAGTATTTCCCTCCACTTGGGAAGAGGATTGACACCATTTATTGCCAGGAGTATGATGAATGAGCTGAGGCACTTCATACTTATAGAAAAGGAGTATATTGTATGACATAAGCAGAGGGATATAGCTGTGGATGGCTCAGGCAGCCACCATATGAACATCAAATGAGAAGAACAAGAGAATGTCAAGTCATTAAGCATAGTGCTTAACGAAAGACTAAAGAGAAGAAACAATGAAAGAGAACAGAGAGGAGAAAGAAAAGTTGAGAAAATATGTGAAGAGCCAATAAAAGAGAAGCAGGGATAAAATAAGAGACAGGAACAGACGAGAGACAGCTAAAGAAGATCAGCTTTGTGAGAGGAGACATAAGAGTGGACAAAACAAAGAGCCAAGGTCAGTAGAAAACAGATTAGAGAACAGACAATAACCTAAGATGAGATGAGCAAGAGGAGATGAGATAAGGGTAGGTTAGAGAAGAGAAGAGAAGAGAAAGTAAATGAGCCAATAAAAGAGAGAAGATGAGAGACTGTGGTACTGTTGTAGCCTAGCGGGTAAGGTACTGGACTATGGACCAGAAGTTTCAAATCCCACCTCTGCCAAGCTGCCACTGTTGGGTCCTTGAGCAAGACCCTTAACCCACAATTGCTTGGATTGTAAGACTGTCGCTCTGTATAAGGGCGTCTGCTAAATGCTGTAAATGTAAATGTGTAGGAGGAACAATGCTACTGGATTGTTTGTGGAACTGTGGTAGCCTGGTGGGTAAGGTACTGGACTATGGACCACAACGTCCAGGGTTCAAATCCCACCTCTGCCAAGCTGCCACTGTTGGGTCCTTGAGCAAGGCCCTTAATCCACAATTGCTTGGATTGTAAGACTGTATCAATTGTAAGTCAGTCTGGATAAGGGCATCTGCTAAATGCTGTAAATGTAAAGAAGAAAAGTAAGAGGATGAGAAGAGAAAAGAAGAAATGGAACAAGAAGAGGAGATGAACAGAACTGTTACCAGAGGGGAAAATAATTATATTAAAAGACAATAGAACGAGTAAATAAAAAGATAAAAGTAGAGATAATTATAACAGAAGATGTGAGATGAGAATGTTGGAGAAAAAAAAAGAGGAAAAAAACAAGGTATAACAACAAAAAAACTGATCAGAGGTGATGATAGAAGAAAAGAATGTGAGAGTGAACAAGCAATGAGGTGACAGAAGGGAAGGGAATTGAAAAAGATCATTGGAAATCAAAAGAGAAGGTCTATTTTAACTGTAGAGTTTCAATTTTAACTAAGTTTGTGTCGGTGTTGATTGTTTGATTTGACTTTGCATTAAAAATGATATACAAATTGGGATTTATGAAACCTGAATCTGATAAAATCTGATGTGTGTGTGTGTGTGTGTGTGTGTGTGTGTGTGTGTGTGTGTCAAGTCAAGTCAGATTTATTTATATAGCGCTTCTTACAATGGAGCATTGTCTCAAAGCAACTTTACAAGTTTAGATTATCTCCGAATAACTTCGTCCAATCCCAAATTGAGTATTCTTATATGTACATGTACTGTGTGATGCAAATTCTGGGTGTTACCAAGACTTGTCTTTTTCAGTGAAAGAGCCATGCCTAATCAGTTAACAAGCTGTTAATATTCCCATTGCTTGTGATCATTTACATTTACATTTACAGCATTTAGCAGATGCCCTTATGCAGAGTGGCAGAGGTGGGATTTGAACTTCTGGTCCAGAGTCCAGTACCTTAACCGCTAGGCTAAGAGGTGACTGTTTAGGAGCTGATGATATACTTGTTCAGATGCTCATTTTTAAAAGTTATTATGATTAATAAATAGTCCATGGGTGAAATAATCTAGGAAACTTCCTTTGTGTACATGTTATATAAATTGTTATTATAAGAAATAATTTTCAACTTTTCTGAGCAAGTGTTGCTAAGTTGGAGCCAAGAACATTTCTCAACACTTTATATTACAGTAATATAACCCCAAATCAGAAAAAGGTGGGACAAACAAACAAACAAACAAATAAACAAAAACTCACAGCAGTCTTTGCATTTACATATATTCCATATATTTCTTTTCAGACAGTACGATCCCAGGATATTTAAAGTGTTATCTGGTCAACTTCATTTCATTTGTTAACAAACATCCATTCCTGTATTTCAGGCCTGCAGCACATTCCAAGCAAAAGTGGTACTGTGGCAAGTTAGGGCTAGTAATGAGGTAATAATAATAATAATAATAATAATAATAATAATAATAATAATAATAATGTGATATCAAGCAGATGATGTCAACACTTGCTTGTAATCATGATGTGGTACAATATCAGCATCCATTTTGTCAGCAAATGTATGGAGGAAATTTTTTAAATGTTTAAACCAATGATTCTTAACTAATTTGGAAGGGATTTGGAATCTGGAGAAATTTCAGTCGATAAACGGCAAGGGCACAAGCTTAAACTAAAGTCCGGTGATCTCCAATCTCTCAGATGGCACTACATCAAGAACCATCATTCATCAATAGCTGATATAAACACATGAGCAAGGGATTACTTTATCAAACACCTTTGTCAAGCAATAGAATATGGAGGCTTTATATTAACCATGTCCAGAAGCAACTTCAACATCTCTGTGCTTGGAGGCATCTGGCATGGACCATCACAGTGGAAACATGTATTATGGTCAGACCAATCAGTATTCCAGATCTTTTTTGGAAGAAATAGACCCCTTGTGCAAAAATGAAAAGGACCCTTCAGACTGTCCAAAAGTCAGGCTCTGTCAGGGTATGGGGTTGGGTCAGCGCCCTTGGCAAATGTCATTTACACTTCTGTGATGGCAGCATTAATGCAGAAAAGTACATTGAGATGTTAGAGCAAGATATCCTCTCTTCAAGATGTCTCATCTTTTCCCTGCATTTTTCAACAAGACAATGCAAAACAAGCCAAATCAGAAAAGGTAAGGACTGAAATGTGCAAATATCTTCCAATCTTTCTTAGTGCAACATTGTTTTTGAACATTTTAACAATTTTCTCCTGGATTTGTTGACAAACTGGAGATCCTCTGCCCACTTTTGCTCCTCAAAGACTCAGCCTTATGTGGATACTGCTTTTGTACCAAATCATGATTATAATCATCTGTTTGAAGTAACATCATTATTTAGTTGTTTTTTTTACCTCATTACTAGACCTAAATTTCCCCTGTCACAACTTTTTTTTGGAATGTGCTGCATGCTGTAAAATTGTTGTAAAATAAAGTGTTGAACTACTCATGGAATACCTCATTTTCATCCTGTGTGTATTCAGTGTCTATGCTTGTCCAATTGTGTTATTATTTTTAAGACATGCATTTTGAAACTCTAGCTCTTGCAGATGGCTTTCCAGCACCGGCAGTGGCACCGTGTCATGGAAAAAAAGGGTACAAAGAACAGCGACAGTGTGTCGGCAAGTCTGTCTAGCATATGCCTACAGTGCTGATAACCTTTGTCCCTGACTTCCTGTGCCAGAAATACTCTCTCAAACCCAAACACAGCTCCAGGGTGCAGGGTCTGGATAGTCACTGGTGCAAAAGACAGCCCCCAACCTTGACCTAGAATGTCTATGTGTGTCTGAGACAGATTGTTGTGGGCATGGAAATATGTCAGACATGAAGACATCTCCGCGTTGTTTCCCATGCCACTCTCTCGTAACTCAGGATCCAGTTGCGGTAAGTGTTCGCGGGAAATCACAGGCACTTGCTGACAGTATAGCAGACACTTTTTTTTCGTTTCTTTTCTACTCTGTCCTACTCCCACACATACTCTGTCTATGAGGCTGACCATGGCGTAGACGCTGAGACACAGCACATGGTATTGTATGTTTGTTTAAGATAGTCAGGAGAAGGGGCTTTCCCTGACAGACTAATGTGCATTAGCACCACCAGACTAACAGACTCCTGTGAAATACACTAAAGGCTAATGCACAGACACCCGTCTGGATCGTTGAACTTGTCAGTTGTGTCACTCAGTCACTATCAGGTGATCACGGACTAAAGCACACCTCACAATAGATCACCTGCTTGCTGTCAATGTTTGGTAAAAGGTCACTGTTACACTGACACAGGTGCAGATTTAGCATATGGTTGTCTGTGTGCTGATGTGTGTACCTAATGATTCAAAAATCCTCATAACAGAGACCTTTGTTGTTTGATTTTGTTTCCATGGCAAGAACAGCAACCTTACTATTGACATGTGAAATTAATCTGATGAAGTCTGTTCTTTGACATGAAACTTAGTTGCTAATTTATTAGGAACACCTGTTTACCTGCTCAGTCATGCAACTATCAAATCAGCCAATCTGATGCCAGTAATGCAGTGCATAATATCAGACACATGGTGAGAAATGCACATCAAACCTTGGAATGAAAAAAAAAGTGTGATCTAAGTGACTTTGGCAGTGGCATGGTTGTTGTCAGATGGTGTGCCATTAGTATTTCAGAAACAGCTGGTCTCCTGGGATTTTCACCGAAAGCAGTCTCTAGAGTTTACTTAGCTTGATGCGAAACAAAAACTATTTAGTGGTTGGCAGTTCTGTGGACAGAGAATGGTCAAAATAGAATGACCAGACAAGTTCAAGCCAATAGGAAGGTTTTAGTAACTCAAATAGTCGCTCTTCACAAAATTGGTGATCACAAACGCATCTCTAAAGAAACCATTCAGCCTTGAGGAGGATAGACTGTATCAACAGAAGATCACATTGGGCTCCACTTCTGCCATCTAAGAACAGGAATTTGAGAAAACAGTGAGCAGAGGGTCATGAAAGCTGGAAAATTTGGAAATATGTATGTACTAATAATTTCTTGCCAGATAAATTTTGGTTACTGCTGCAGGGTTCAAAAATAATGATTGCCCAAATGCCAGTGGAAAAAATTGCGATGCCGGGACAGCAGCATGAAAACTAACTTGCCCAGTTGGGCAAGTTCTAATGTAACTGAGACCAAAGTCAATGCAGCTGAATATTTAACTGATCTTATTTATTTGCATGTCCAGTCAAAGTGAGGCATGAATACAAAGCAAAGCGATTGCGCAACCTTCCTTCCTTGATGGAAAACTCAGTTTTCATGGGAATATCCAAACAAGCAGTGGTGGCTGGTCCATAGGGTGCACTGGGGCGTTGCCTCCTTCAAGTTATTATAAATAATATATAATCAATAATGCAAACATGTTGAAAATAAGTTAATTATATACTGAAACATAGCTATGAAACTATTTAGTCATACTATGTGGTGGTACGCATGATAGCACTTGTTTTTAAATAATCAATAATTGTATTTTGCTATAGAACCCCTTGAAGAAACCTGAAGAAAACTAGCATAAAGGAGCATGAACCCGATCGACCTAATTTACAAGGATGAGCTTACACCCGGGGTTTCTCCATCTCTTCTTATGAAAAATGGAGATGGCTATCTGTATGCAATGTAAATACAGTAAAGAAATTCAGTCCTTTGCCACCACCCCCTCAAAACTTTTAGCACCAGCCTCACTGCTAACAAGGCAGACAAAACAATTTTTTGTGGGAACTACAACTTTTAGGAAACAGTCCCATGAACTCCTGCTCAATGTTAGAACTTCAACTCAACTAAATAACAGTTTAAAATATGCACAAAGTAGTAAAACAAATTTAGAATAGTCAGAATGAGTAACTGTAAACATAGCACACAGTACTTATAAAAGCCAGAATTCATTACCAATTACACAACCAAACTTGTTTTACTTAATCAAAATATGAAATTGCAGCAGCATATTGCAGCAGAATATTGCAACAGAACACAATTTATAATATATTGTGACACATCCAGCACAAAGTTATTCAAATATTTCACTGATACAAAAGTTTAAAGCCATTAAAAGGGAGAAATGAAGCTGAAGAAACTGTGTCTCATGGTAGAGATCAGGGGAAACTCTCCTGGAGGAGATCACACAATGACAATATCAATAATAATGCACAAATTAAAATATATTAAGCGTGTTTACGTGCACTTAAAATCGTCAGATAACCACAGAAAGTCAGATTTGATCAGTAATCTGATCAACGTGTTTACATATACCTGGGTAATCAGATAACAGTAAAGCTCCAGGTTAACATGACTCAGACAATAATCAGATTTCCACTTTCCAACCAGCCAGTAATCTCACTAAGGATTTGACTCAAACTTCAAACAAATAATTAAAGAATGAAATTCTTCATTTCCTCGAGCATATACTGCGTTTCAGAGTCTCCCCAAAACCAAAAATTAGGTAGGTAGGTAGGTAGTCATTTCATCGATGCTGCAGTTAATTCCAGGGTTGCCAGATCCCGCGAGAGAACCAACTAGCATGTCTATGGAAACAAGCCCAAAAGAAGCAAAGTCTCAACCTGATTCTGGAATTAACTCAACATGTTTGTATGCATGCACAGACTGAGAAAACAGATTGAAATCAGAGTAAGATGCGCTAAGAATCTGATTACTGAGATAAAATCCAGCTCTCTTTATTGGATTTGTTAATCGGCCTTAATCCCAATCTGAGAAATCAAAGTATGCTGTTTACATGACCAATTAGAATAATTAGAACTGCAGAAATATGATTATGACCAGACTATTAAGTGCATGTAAGCATACTCAGTGTAATGGCATGTTTTCTTGGCGCATAATGAACCTTCTAATACAACTTCCTAAGTTTTGCTCCTGGTCAAATCAACATGGAAGAAGCTCTTCTTAGCATTGTTGAGTCCATGCCTCCTTTAGAATGGTATTCCTTGTAAAATGGCAGAAGCTCTACTTCAAGGCTCTCCCTAAATGCTAAACTCTTCATTATATCCCATTGAGTAAGCCCGTCTACTTAGTAGAGGTACCTTCTACCACTAATACCTTATTCTTTCAGTCACGACTCATGGCCCATCAATATAGATCAATATAAAGTGAACAAGATGCTTCATCCATAAACTTAGCTCCTGGTTAAATAACACAGAATGGGACAGTGACATCAAAATTGCTGCTACTAGTAAATAGCACCAGCAGGCACCAGTGGTAACAGTGGTTCAGGCTTTCATTTACATTTTCATTTAGAGCATTTAGCGGATGGTAATGTGGCTCGTATGGTTAGCACCCTGACCATGGACTCCACCTGTGTGGAGTGTGCATGTCCTACTCTGGGTGCTCCAGTTTTCTTCCCACATTCCAAAGACATGCATTCGGTTGACTGGTCACTCTAAATTGGCCCATGACTAATCTGCCGATGTAACCTTGTGTCTGTTGTGAATATAGCCATTGGTGCCGATGCGACGTTAAATAGAAACTGACGACATCTGAGAGAAGATACAATTCAAGCAATTGGTGGCTACCAACAGTAGCAGCTTGGGATTACTAATCAGAATGCTGTGAGCACAAACTCTGGCCTTACCATGCTGCCACTGTTGGGTCCTTGAGCAAAACCTTCAACCCCTAACTGCTAAGCTCAATTGTACATTGGTCTGAGTAAGAATAAACTAATGACATACATTTTTGGAATGTTATACTCCTTTAAGCAAACATATACAGAGTACAGGAAATAACTTGGTCTAATTTGACCATCAGGAAACATCTATAACAGAAACAGAGATATAAAAAAAGATGGCGTCAACTAAGCTAATGCACATGCCTGAAATTTGTGGTTTATTTGTATTATTTGAGCCAAAGACGAGAAGATATTTATACAACTTCTGTCAGATTTAACAGTGATTGCAGATGTGTGTTTGAAACATCCTCAGAGATATCAGTTTCAGATTTATAGGTCTCTCCATAGTCAAGCAGTCTTGCATGAGTGCAAATAATTGCCTGGGCATTGCAAAGTTGACAGCGCAGTAAACAGACTAGATAGGCCTTCTCTTGTTTATGTGCATGTATACTGCCCCATTTATTCAAATATCTGTTTCAGTCACAGCTATATTCATGGTTTATTTATTGCTAGGGTGTATTTCTTGTTGAAATACAGTACTGTGCAAAAGAATTAGGCATTCTATATTTTTAATTTATATTCTGCTTATTCTTTATTTACGTTTTAGTGGTCATTACACTTTGTAATTCTACAGTTGCAGAGTGTAGTCCATCTGTTTTCCTGCATACTTTGTGAGTCCCTGTACTCTGCGCTGTAATTTCCAAGACCACCACAGGTCAGGTACTATTTGGGTGGTGGATCATTCTCATTCTCAGATCATTCTCAGGTGATGGTGTGTAAGTGGTTGTTGAGCTTGTACGATTGGATCCCGACACAGCAGTGCCGCTGGAGTTTTTTAAAACACTGTTCACTCATTGTCCACTTTATTAGAGACATTCATCTTATTGTTCCACCTTGTGAAATGTAAAGTCAGAGACAGTAGCTCATCTGTTGTTGCACAGTTTGCGTTTAGTCATCCTCTAATTCTTCATCAGTGCTCACAGGATGCTGCCTACAGGATGCTGGTGGCTGAACACTTTGTAACATAACCTTTGTTCGCAACGACAGTAGTCAAACATTTCCTGTAAGTCTTCACCAGGTTGGCACACACTGTAGCTGGTATTTTTGGGCCCATTCCTCCATGCAGATCTCCTCTAGAGCAGTGATGTTTTGGGGGCTGTTGCTGGGGCAACACGGACTTTCAACTCCCTCCACACATTTTCTAAGGGTTGAGGTCTGGAGACTGGCTAGGCCACTCCAGGACCTTGAAATGCTTTTTATGGAGCCACTCCTTTGTTGTCCGAGCAGTGTGTTTGGGATCATTGTTATGCTGGAAGACCCAGCCACGTTCCATCTTCAATGCTCTCACTGATGGAAGGAGGTTTTTGGCTTAAAATCTCACGATACATGGCCCCGTTCATTCTTTCCCTTAACACGGATCAGTTCATCCTGTCCCTTTTGCAGAAAAAACAGCCCCATGATGTTTTCTACCTGGTGTCCTTCGACAGCTCTTTGCTCTTGGCCATGGTTGAGTTTGGAGTCTGACTGTTTGAGGCTGTGGACAGGTGTCTTTTATACAGATAACAAGGTCAAACAGGTGCCATTAATACAGGTAATGAGTGGAGGACAGAAGAGCTTCTTAAAGAAGAAGTTACAGGTCTGTGAGAGCCAGAAATCTTGCTTGTTTTGGGTGACCAAAATACTTATTTTTCCACCATGATTACAATTAAATTCTTTAAAAATCCTACAATGTGATTTCCTCGATTTTTTTTTTCAATTTGTCTCTCATAGTTGGTGTACCTATGATGAAAATTACAGACCTCTCCCATCTTTCTAAGTAGGAGAACTTGCACAATCAGTGGCTGACCACATAATTTTTGCCCCACTGTATATATTCCTTTGTTACTTGTTATTATTGACTTTTCCTTTCAGAAATTTTGCTATTTGCAGCAATATTGCTGCTGTTCTAACCTGGCTCTGTGAATGTTTGGTGCTCTTGGTGCCAAAGTGCAGGTGACCTGTCCAGTGTATTAGTGTGCTGCCATCTGTGTTTCTGGATTAGGCTATGGATTCACTGTACCACCAAGCCAAATAATAATTAGCAGTAAGTTAATACAAGTCCCATAAATAATAATGATGCACTTGGTATCCATGTTTGATTACAGCAGTAGCATCAGTGGTGAAACAGATTGTCACATGATTTTCTGTTTCTCATGATCTTCTGTCATATGAGAGTTTGGACCTTACAGCAGTTAGACTTACTGTCTTTGCTTTAACATACCTACTATATTTGCCTATCTCTCTTTGTTCACAAACACTCCTCTATGAACACAAGCTACTTTCCAGGCTTGTGTTCGAGGTCAGGAGTTGAACCACACACAGAGACACCCAGGTACACTACATCATCGACAGGAGGATACTGTCATCTGGGGCAGTCAGGAAGACAGCCAGCAGGTACTACACCCGGATCAAACCACCCAGGAAGCAGCGCTCGAGTCTGTCAGAGCAGGAGTCAGAGAGTCTCGCGCAGAGTGTGAGTTATAGTGCAGCAAGAGACTGTGGAGAAAACACAGAACAGGTACAGCCTGGACAGAGCTTTACCCCCAAAGTGCAATATGATCAGTGAATAATAAAGAGACTCACATGTGTATGTGTGTCTCCTAACGTTATTTACTGAAGCACTATTGTATGTGTAGATCTAATCTAGCTCACTGAGAAATCACATAGACAAAACGGGAATGTTGACCTAGAATCACTCCGGCATAATGAGTGTCTAAATAGACTACATGGTCAAAAGCATGTGGGACAATGGGAGCTTTGTGGTTTGGGTTTCCATGGCCAAGCAACCAACACAAGATCACTGTGAGTAATGGCAGTTTACATCTACATCTAGTCATTTAGCATTAGCAGACACTGCTATCCACTGCAATACTTAAAATGATTCATTCTTGAAATGTACAAATATGGGTTAAGGGCCTTGATCAAGGAGACAACAGTGGCAGCTTAGCAGTGCTGGGGCTTGAACTGTGAATCTTCTAGCCCATAGTGCTGTGCTTTAACTGCTGCATGAACACAGCCCAGTTGTTAGCTGAAATGGTGGACTGTCTGTCTTGATGGTTTAAAACTTTGTTTGTCTAACCTTTTCGTGATTAATCCAGACACTGCCCCATTCACAAAACAGGCTCTCAAATGGTTTGGTTCTGAAAAAACTTGCCTGGCCTACACAGAGCCCATAGCTCCAATCAAGACCTTTGGGTTGAATTGGAGCCCTAACTGTGAGTCAGATATTATTGCGCAACATCATTGCCTGACCCTTGTAATGCAGTGGTATCCAAATAAATGCAAATATACTACTATATGGGCTTTGTTTGTGATGTAGAGATGTGTTTGTGTTCTCCTGACATTGTCAGGAGCCATCCGCCAAAGCTAGATGGCAGCATTGGCTCGACAGACATGGCGGGCATTGGTTTTGTGACAGCACGCATGCTGATAGATTCGTGGCACCTGCGGGCCGGCATATATAAGCACGTTTCTGAGCAGCACAGGTTGTCACATCCTTAGCATTTGGGACCTCACCAGTTCCGTTTTGCATGTAGTAGACCGCCAGCAATTGTACGACTTTGAGGCCTGAGGTGATCGCTAGGGTTTAGTTTATTGAGTAGGGCAAGATCCCGCTGACTACTCCCTTTTGCCGTCCTCGCGGCCCCATCGTTTCCTCGGCGGCTTTGGCTCGCTTGCTGCATTGATGCGAGTCCCTCGCCTTCTTCCTCACTCGCCGGCTGCTCCTTTTGAGCTTCCTTGTTCCCCACACCATCAGGGGACTTGGCGCCTCCCTTGTGATCGCACTTCCGTGGGACGCTGTACTGCTGATCAGTCTTGTCCCATCCGGATCGTGCTGCTGCTTTTGTTTAGTTTTTTTTGTTTGTTTTGGTTTGCAGCAGAACCATGATTCCGCTTCGCCCTTGTTAGCCTCTGAATGGGTGCCTGTCGCTCTGCACATGAGTGTCCCCATCTGCGCTCTTTGTGTGCTCTATTGGTGCCCCGGTGCCCCATTTTCTTGGGGTTTTTGCATCTTTTGTTCAGTGGCTGAGTGGCGCGTTGGGTTAGAGCAATTATTACTGATGCCTGCACCCAGGCTTTGTTCCCCACCCACTGCTTTTGTTTTGTTTCGAATTGTTTTGTTTCACACAGACATATCACACTTTCTCTTTTTATTAATTTCTTTGTTGATTTTTTGTTTTCTTTTTATTTAGTTCCATCTGGAACTCCTGCACTCGGATCCTAAAATCCGTTATGTATACGTTTCTACATGCCAAACAGTAACAAGCGTATGATGTTTTTTGTACATTGGTATGCTGGTCATCGGTTTGAGATAGTGAGAATGCTGGCCACCAGAATTTGGATCTGAATCAGCTTTAACAGCAAAAGCTTGACCTTGCAGATTTATCATCTATAACCCCAAATCAGAAAAAGCTGGAACGTTATGGAAAATGCAGAAAAAAAATCAGTGTTCCTGATATAAGATATAGCAACATGGACAAGGTATTACTTTGGCAAACCTTTGTCAAGCACTACAATACAGAGTTACATTCACAAATGCTACGTAAAATTGCACTGTTCAAAAAAGAAGCCTTATGTTTACCATGTCCAGAAGTGGCATCAACTTCTCTGGGCTTTGAAGCATCTGGGATGGACCATAACACAGTGGAAATGTGTATTGTGGTCAGACGAATCAGTATTTAAGATCTTTTTTGAAAGAAATGGACACCGTGTGCTCTACACCAATGATGAAAAGAACCATCCAGACTGTTCTCAGCAACAAGTCCAAATTCCAGAATCTGTCATGGTATACGGTTGTGTCAGTGCCCTTGGCAAAGATCATTTACACTTCTGTCATGGCAGCATTGATGCAGAAAAGTACATTGAGATTTTACTTTACCAAGGATGTCCATGTTTTTTTCCAACAGCAAAGACAATACAAAACAAGCCAAATCATAAAAATAGGACTGACATATCCTTCCAATCATATTGTTTTAAAACATTTCAATAATTTTCTCCCACATTTGTTGACAAGCAGGAGATCCTCAGCCCATTTTGCTCCTCAAAGGCTCAGCCTTTCATGGATACTGCTTTTGTACCAAATCATGATTACAATGACCTGTTGACATCACTTGTTTGAAATCACATTATTATTTTTTTTTACCTTATTGCTAACCTTAAATTGAGCCTGTCCCAACTTTTTTTAGAATGTATTTCAGGCTGGAGTTGCAAGAATGGATGTTTATTAAGAAATGAAATGCAGTTGACCAGAGAAATCATGAGATATATTGGGTTCATACTGTCTGCAACTAAATCAAATTAAACATAAGGAACACTGCTTTTTTTCATTTCCCATACTGTCCCAACTGACATCTACACCAGCACTAATCAGCATAAACCAGCTTCTACAAGCATGGATGGCTACTTGTTGGTTATAGTCTTTCTGCTGCCAAGGCCATTAGAGCACGGTTTGATATACAGCGGGTGGTAGCAACCTCAGTTCTACATTGTACCCTGACTGGAGAGTCTGTACTGCCAAAAGAGGCAGCATTGTTCAGAATGAGAGCAAGCTTGAACAGTCCACCCCCTGTGCGCACTGTGGCCGGGTCGGTGGGTTTACCGTTGATTAGACTCATCAAACTGATGGACAGGGACAGTTGTGTATTCTGGCCAAGACCCAAGACTGGCATTTTGCCTGAGATTGCATTGTTCAATAAAGACCCATTTTACATGGAAGCTTTGCTTTATTCAGTGCGGTTCCGTTTCATGTACTTGACCCAGACCTCATATAAATGGACACTGCATGTGTAACATTGAGGTAATTAGGGTCAAACCTTAGGGACATTAGCCTTAAATGTTCTGCACGTAGCTCTGAAAAATGTCCTGCTTCCAAACCCCAGTCGTGCCTTGCTCACTAAATTACGACTACAATGCCACCTCTGGCACTTCTAGCCAGGCTGTCATTGTAAATAAGAATTTGCTCTTAATGGCTTGCATGGTAGAATAAGGATTTAAACAGCAGTTGCCAACATGACCTTAGCCATACTGAGAAGAAACAGAAAAACACTGGTCTGATGAGTAATACATTCTTATACAAGATATACACTTATAATGTTAACAGAATACCCATAATGGTAACAAGTTCCACACAATCCATTTTATGTGAAATCTGTTATATGTCACTTTGGATCTTTTAAAGCAAATGCATAAATGGGTGCAATTCAGTCATTTTAAGTGAATTAATTCCATTGTATCGGTAATAAGGGCATCCCTGGTCTGCATCACATGCCATACACCCAGCTTCCATTACCTAAGTACGCCCTGTAACTTGGAAGAATCTGGTGAGTCTGAAACCTATGAAATGAACATATACACAATGGAAGGCAAGTGCCAATTGCCACCATGATCATGGGGGCTTGGAATAAATCTAGGGTTCACCCAGGGGCTTGTTTGAACACTACAGGGCAACTGGAAATGGCAAAGGTAGGTAACCACATTAGCAAAGGCTTACTCTTTCTCATGCCGCAACTATAAATGCAACTCAAACCTCACCTCACCTCACCGAGATACGAACCAGACTGGCTTATGGGTACTGGTTTGTATTCCACTTCTATCAAGGTGAGTTTTAATGTTTTAGTTGCACTTTGGGTAATGATCACTGGGTCTGTGGGACACATCTCGTGCAAAGGAAGGGAAAGCAGTGTGAACAAAATAATACACTAAGCAGCAAAACAAAAAAGAAAAACACACAGGCTACAATTTGGATGACAAGTATAATTTAAGTGAAATGCTTCTAGATAAATTGAGATAGTTTGTGTAATTACCCCAAATCTCTTAATTTAGGCTCAATTTAGAAAATAGCTGTTTAGAGTCATTACAATTCTATTGGGGTAAGATGTCTCCAGATGCCCCTTTGCCCTGAGCTCAGCCCTCAATGTCTTCATTTCTGATATGTCTGGTCATTTCTTAAGAAAATGCTTAATATTTCAGAAATTTGCCTCAAAACATTTGGCAACTTCCAGTCATTTCACATTTCACCGTAACTATTCTTTCCCATTTAAAAGATGTGTTGTTATAAGTTGTATATATAATCACTGACAAAAAATAGCACACCCAGATAGAATTTGGGATTGCTTCAAACCTCAGCATGCAGTTATGTTTCAGGCAGATACGTAAATGATTACAGGTATGGTCTGATTAGACACTGGGTCTTGCCACAACTGGGTGTAACATGCTTTCCCCACTGTCCTATAAAAAGGCTTTCAGGGGCTACTTTTGGGTAGTGTACCTCAATGAGAGATCATTGACTGCTAGACATGCCTCTATGACACACTCAAAGTCATTTTACCCAGCTGACAGACTTTGAGAAGGGGTGCATCATTGGACTGAGAGAAGCAGGATGGTTGTTTCAACAAATTACCCACCATCTAGGTCGTTCTGACTTAGCTGATAGGAGGTGTTTGGAAGCAGTGGTTCCATGAGGGCATGCACAAACATTGAACAGGTTCCAGGCAGCCCACCAGCAGAGAGGATTGTTTGATCCGTCAACAAGCACGAGCAGCTCCCACAGTTTTGTTGTCCACCATGCAAACACAGGTGGCACCTTCACTATACATCCCTGCCTCTGTTCAGATCATTTCCAGGTGCTTAGCAGAGGAAATTTGTTGTCACGGCACCCATTATGTGTCCTGCCACTGACAGCCAGCCACCATCACATTTGTCTGCATTGGTGTCGTGAATAGAAAACCTGGACTGCTATTTATGGAACCATATTGTCTTTAGTGACGAATCCAGGTTCTGTTTGGGATTTGACAATGGAGGCCACATGGTTAGCGTTTCAATCCTGCCTTTGCTGTGGAGCGACACATTGCCCCAACTGCTGGTGTGATAATCTGGGGATCCACTGCATATGACAGTCGGTCACCCCAAGTAGTGACACGAGAGACACTTACAAATCAGAGATATGTGCAGGACATCCTGCGACCACTTGTGTTGCCTCTCATGGCAGGGCTTCCAACTGGCATTTTTCAGCTGGATAATGCTCACCCACACACAGCAAGGGTTTCCCAGGAATGTCTTTGCCAGATTGCAACACTTCCTTGACCACATTTATCACCGATCAAGCATTTATGGGACCAGCTGCAACATCGGTGAGCAAGTAGAATACCAAATGGAACATGTAAGCCTCATTAATTTGATTTCAACATCTCCTTCTTGGCGAGTTTTGTTTTTCAATGAGTTGTATGTGGAATGACATATTTGTAAGGTGTATTATACCATCTGGCACGTGTGGGGTGGACTTCATTCTTCGTTTGACCAGTGGATTTTCTTTTAAAACCTGAGAGGCGCTGTTGAGCAGTGAGACACCATGCCCCAGTAATGCTGAATGTGCGATGTTAAACACCATGTTGATTTCAGTCTCACTGACGATGGTTTAGAAATACTTTTGTCACGAATTCCAAATAAATGTTCAATTGACAGAAGATAATACTTAAACAATGTGTAAGTCGTCAAAAATGATTTATGTTATGGACATATGCTTTGCAGATATTTTGGTGCCCCACATGCCCTTGTGAAGTATTCGTACGTGATTAAATGTACTGTTTGTTTCATTTGTCAACATTAAATATGCTTTCATTGCATAGAGGCTAGATATTAACAGTATCACACTGATGAAAGCAAATCTGTATATCACGTTTAGGAAATCAGTTGTGTTTGCCCTCATAGGAAGTGGTGATGACTTGTGTATGTAATTATTCTCAGGCTGTCTGAGACCATCGTCTTGGTCTTTGTTCCTTTACTCAAACAAATGGCAAACAATGCTTGACATTCTTCGTTTACTTTTATAGTCTGGATGTTGTTGCTTGTGGTGATCTTATCGGCTCATCTGAAAAATGTGAATAGCCTGATTGAACGGTGCAAAATGAATGAGGCCTGGGTGAAACGCTGCAACCTTAAATGGTCTGAATTGCTCCAGGACTTCAGGAACCAGTCAGAGTTCCCAGGGAGATGTGCCAAATGGGAATTTGTCACTGAAAAAGGTATGACAAAAATTTAAATGTGCAGCATCAACACACACACACACATACACACATTCATTCCTTCCGGAGTGGATGGTGTGGAGAGGAGATGCTTGACCGGGGCCAGGCAAATTTCGGGACATGTGGCTGCGCTTTCTAGAGCAGAGGGAGGAGGAAGAGGTGTTCTTATGGACATGTGAAAAATGAGGTTGGCCCTGGTATTTCTCAAAGGAGCCAATGACAGCTCGATTATGCTCAGCCTTGCAACCCATTATGGGCCATAAATCTTGCAGATTGGCACAAATCATTAAGTGCTATTAATCTCTGCTAGCTGGGTGCGACTCTATAGAGCCATTAATCTCTTTGAGCAGGGCTCAGCAGAATGCTCCTTAGATCTGGGATGGTGCTTCTGCCTGTCACTCAAGACAAATCACATTTATCAACGGAAAAGACTGAATGCTGTTTAATAGATTCCTTATCCAGCAAAGATTAAACAGAACATTCACTATCCTGCTGGCATATCCACTTTGCTTACACAACCTGTGTCAAATAACAATACACTAGAGAACTTCTCCAGCCCATAATTCAGTTCTCAGAAAAGCCAGTCTTTCAGAGTAAGGACTTTTGATAGTATTGGATTGATATATGATGGCAGAAAACAGGAATCTGAACATGTGCATGAGGAATAATAATACAGACTCTGCCTCTCGTGCCTTTCACCCTCCCAGCGCTCATAAATAGCTGTTGATGCCGCAACCTAAACGTGAGAAATACTATGACTGTAGCAGGCTTTTGCACAATCTGAAGACATTTTGCAATGAGCAATTTGAATATAAATCAGCAGAGCCTCCAGTACTCGACAGGGTGCTGAGAACCCTTTGATGCCAAGCGCAATACTAAGCGATTGTTTACTTAAAGGAAAAGTCCAGCATTTTTCAAACTAATCTCCGTCCAACACATCTGTGGTGCATGGGAAAAGGAATGTGACCATTTTAACTGCATTTAGAAAAGAATGCTTACACACTTATAAAGAAAGACTAATCCAGTTGAAATATCACCCGGGAAGTGAGGGAGTCTGGGGTTGCAAGGTGGGAAGCAACCCTAGACAGGGCCACAGTTCACCCAGTCCATTGCAGGGCACATACTCACACACATACACACACACTTTTGTCTTTCTGTCATTGTGGAGACTTTCTCACTCATACTGCATTACTTAATGCTATTTCATGTACCATTATTGTAAAGGGTTACCTTCTATAGACATAATATTACTGAAGCCAGGGACGCCGTATGAGGGAGAAAAGGTTCAAAGAGCCTGATGATTCTAAGACCCTGTGACTGACAGGGGCCCTAAAATATGTATCAGGCCATTTTGTAAAATCTTTAGGGGCCCAGTATAATGAATTTTTCTGGAGCTCGGCAAATCCCTGGCAGCGTCGTGGGGATAAGCAACATGTCCTCACAAGATTTAAAAAACAGAACTTTCTATACTTGTAGGGACAGCTCCACTCTGGTTGTTCCCATCATCAGCTCCAGCCCTTGGTCCTTCCCAAGGTTGCTTTTTTTAGAACGTTTAGGGAATTTTTCCTTTCCACTGTCACCCTTGGCTTGCTCAATTTGGGATTGAATTTAGATATTAGAAGATAATCTAAAATTGTAAAGCTGCTTTGAGACAATGCTCCATTGTAAAAAAAAATGCTAATATAAATAAATTTGACTTGACTTATCTAGTCTGCATAAGGATATTAAAACTTGGCCTCTTGACATGCCACCACCACACACACAAGGGCACTTTAGAGATGGCAATTGCCCTAATGTTTTTGGTAGATAGGAGGAAATCCACACAGATACAGAGAGAACAAGCAAACTCCACGCAGACAGTGACTGGGCCAGGGATCGAGCCTGGTACCCTGGAGCTGTGAGATGACATTAAGCTCTGTGCCATCATGTTGCCCTGTGGATAAATCAGTAAAACACTGTTATAAATAAATCTAGGAATTTTGAGATCAAAATTCCCCGAAAAACAAGGATAATGAAAAGTCACTAACATTCATGCATTAAATACATCATTGGCTTTTAATTTACGAATGACTAAATGCCATTATTGCACATTTAGTTATGGGACCTATGTATAGGCCATTCCGAGAAAGTATGATGATAAGCAACTTGCTAATCCACCATCAGAGTGACATGGGTTCGAGTCATATAGGCTGTGTCCAAGGAGGGGAGGCTGGACAGGTGGACTATCCCCCTGGCATTGCACAGGATAGGCCCTGGACCTCCCCACAAACCTGACCAGGACAAGAGGGAAAACGGAATAAAACATAAGCTGTTTATGGATATCAGCTGAGCTGTGGTTAATCCTAGTGATTAGAAGGTCTGCTTTGGATGAAAAAAGGTAATAGGGTATTCTGTTTTAGGAAATAAGCAAGATATACAACAGGGACAACTGAGGGCTTAATAGGATTAATAAATCTGGGATGGCAATCTCACTTGAAGGAATTTGTGTGTTTTGCAAGCAGCAAATTCAGATTTGTTTTAATATAATGGATGGTAGTCTTCATTAAGCTATGAGAACTTGTTAATTCACCACCCACTCATTCATTTTCTTACCCACTTAATATAAGTCAGGTTTGTGAGGGGCCGGGATTTAATCAGTTTGGCTTCCTATCAAACCGTTGAGGCTTTCACTGTCACTGTCATAATATTTCTGTAGCTAACCCAGATAGCAGACAGTTCTGGACCAAGTATGGTTCAGTTTAGGCCCTGGTGGCTCAGTTATGGCATTGGCAAGTGCATTGTTAACTAAATTTGTCCCAACTGTTGCCAGCCACAATAAAGTGTATCATGGCATTCAGACTCTGGGCCACATGTGATACCATAGTTAATATTTGTGTAGGATTTGCATTTGGGGTCAAATGTGGCCCACCGGGTACAGTTTCAGTTGAAGTCATCGTTGTCATTCCACTGCGATATGTGGGCTGCAGGAAAAGGTAAGAGTGGACCAGAACTGTGCCATCACACATTTGCTATAAGGGAATTATTGCTACACCTACAGCTAATGCAAAACTCAATAAGCTCAATATCCTAAAGCAAAGGTTTTGGCTCTTTTGGTTTTTCAAATAAAAGTTGCAGATTTTGTTCAAAAGCAATTTTCCTTGTGGAAACTAGCAAAATGTCCCCACTAGCTAACAAATGTCAGATCTTTCTCTCCTCGTAAACACACATGATACTCACAATTATAGATAAGATTGGCCCATACACTCACATCCCCACACACACTTCTATCTCACTATCTTTGTGGGGACTTCCCATTCACATATTGATTACTGAGTGCATTAATGCTACACCTACTCCTAACCCTAACCTTAGCCTCAGTAACCTAAAGCAAATATTTTGACTCTTTTGGTTTTTTCAAAAGATAGTTACAGTTTCTGTAAAAAACAAAAAAAAACAGCTTTTGCCCTGGAGACCAGCAAAATGTCCCCTCAAAGTAAAAAATGTCAGATTTTTCTATCCTTGTGGGGAAATTTGGTTCCCACAGTGTAATATACCTATAACCATGTTAAGTTGATATGAATGCATTGTTTTTGAGGTAAGCAGGCTTCACTATTAATAAATGCAATCTAAATAAGCATGTATGTGATTTAACGGAAATCCACCCCAGGAAGAGCCAACTAGCACTGAGCATTTACACAATCCTAATTTCTGATGACTGTCTGTGTGTAGCTTGGTATATTCTCTAGTGTTCATGCATTTCTTTACCATTTTCTACCTGACTTTAAAGTGGTGGTAAAGAACCCTGAAATGATTCTGTCTGGAGTGTTTTTTTACATGAAAGCCTGCCACAGAGCTATAAAAACACCCTATGGAAAAACTGTCAGGACTTCCAGAAGCACACAGGCCGCCCCTGGACACTTGCCTGCTACCTGGAGAGCGGAACCATGGGAAAATCATGTAGCTGCCGAGCCGTCTCAGAGAAGTGCACTACTGTCTGCTTTAGGCTCTGTTCTTCCTGCCCCCTCCTCTGCAGATGTTTTATTGAGAGCCCCCAAAAAGTGCTGGATAGGTAATTTGCCTCTAAAAAGGGAAGAGAAAGCAAAAAATAGAGGAGGGGGGAAGCAAAAAAAATCACTTTCAGGAACTGCTGTGGTAAAGTAGTGACTAGAAGAGGAGCCATGCACATACTTTCCATAAAGTCTCTCTTCCATATCCTCCCTCTCTCTCTCACTCTCGCTTTCTCTCTAAGCGAAATGTCCAAGTGGCGCTCCCACCCCTTCTCACCTCTGCATGGGGCCTCGGTCAGTCTGGCTAATTTAAGACGACTCCTCACACAATTTAAATTGAACTCACATGTGCGCGTTGAAGCAAGAAGCCAATTTGACCTATCAAGCGACCCTACCCGAGGGGGAAAAAAAGCCCTCTTGGATGGACACTGACCCTCATAGACCAGCTACCCTGCTTGCTGTGTGTTGAGTAAGCTGGTGGTAAGTAACACTCTCATGAGAAATGTCTCATAACATACAGAAGAAGATCTAGCCAGATGCATTGCGCAGAGCGAGTAAGAGTTAAACCTTACGCTGCTTTCTGTTGGTGTCTTGGCTGTCTCCCCATAATGACAATAGCAGATTGCTATTATCACCATCAAAATGAATGCCCAGCATCCACCCTCCCTGCTCCCTACCCATTCACTTCTCCCAGCCTCCAATGGAAAGCCTGCTTTCTTTCAGGGGCCGTTGAGTTTTAATTGTTATTTGCTGTTATAGTGGGTTGTGTTTTTATACATAAACTCGGAATGTTCCACTGGGATCCTAAAAAACTTTCCCAGTGCTGTTCAGTGGTCACTGTTGCCTGCTTGACTTATGTTTTGTGGATTTTCCCCTTGCTGCACAGTGAAGTGCGAGAGAATGGGATGGCTCTTTCTGAAGAGGCCAGTGAAAAGCGGCGTTACCATTATGGAAAATGATTGACACAAGGCACTTGAATATTGTTTGACATTTCAGCTGCGTGTATAAAGTTTTTGTTTCAGTAATGTGAAAACAAGACTCTCCAGCAATACTCTCTATGTATAGATATTAAGTATTCTCTGTCTGGAATGAGGAATAGAAACACAGCTGGGAAAGCAAAGGCTGGACTTTAGCTCTAATCAAATGCTTGTTGTACTCTTTACAGCCGTGTCTCTACACGGTCTGTGTGTGGAGGAAATTTCAGAATAGACAGGTCAGTACATGTGTTTGGCCAGAAGTATGTGGACGACCACATAAGGATGGGCTTGTTTAACAGATCAAACTGGTTTAATGTGTCTTAAACCATGGGTATTAGTATGGAGTTGTTGCCTTTTGTGCTTCTTTTACAGTCTCCACTCCTACAACTTTTGGAGCATGATTTCTGGATGGGATAAAGTAATATAACCTGGCACTGTCTGTCAAATTGGAGAATCATGATTTATCAATGGTAATCTAAGGTTTGTATGTGCCCGGAACCCATGAATCACGAGTCCTGGTGCTGATGTTGTTTCCAGAGGGAGTTTGAAAGTCAGTGCTGCAATCAAGCATACAGTTTTCAGAACTCTGCTTCGGCACTTGCTGTTCTTCTGTGGGCTTGTGTGGCTTTGTGGCCCAGCTGTTGTTGCTTCTAGATTTCTCCACTTTACCAAAGCAGCAATTTTAGTTGACCAGACTGTAACTGCTAACCTATGACAATTCCACATTGGACGTCATTGAGCTCATACTACTGCCAGTGTTTGTCTATGAAGATTGCATGTCTATGAACAACAAAGTACAATAAAAAATGGGTTGCCCAGTTTGAGGTGGAGGCATTTGGTTGATTATCCTTTGGGATGAACTGAAATGGCAAATACAGGCAAGCCCAATGTTAGTGCTCCACCTTGCTGAGGTTCTTGTAGCTGAATGGAATTTAAAAGAGACAGAACAGTTAGGTAGGTTGGAGTAGCAAAGGTGCCCATGAAATTGGGCTAGATAATGTACATGGAATTGTTTAGGTTATGTGTACGTGTCTAGGTTTGCAGTCTATGTATTCGTAGGCATGCTGTGTGAGGGTTGTTACATTTACATTTACAGCATTTAGCAGACGCCGTTATCCAGGGCGACTTACAATTGGTAAAGTCTTACAATACAAGCAATTGTGGGTTACAGGTCTTGCTCAAGGACCCAACAGTGGCAGCTTGGCAGAGGTGGGATTTGAACCCTGGACCTTCTGGTCCAGAGTCCAGTACCTTAACCACTAGGCTACCACAGTCTCGTGTTAGAATTGTTTTGCTAGAAATTGACATGTATAAGGTTCACTAAGATAGACCATGTTTTTACCAGTTATATGTAATGTGTGTTTGTGGGGTAACTCATTGCCAAAGGGATTGAATGACCAAGGCTATGCATTTTGGACATACTTCTAACGTGATATGTCCAAGTTGCCTGTTAAGCTCAAAAGGAGGGTGGAGATCCAGAAAGGAGGTTTTAAACAGGGTCACGTTGTACCTGAATGTGGAATGATACTTCAATCTGTCAGCTCTCATTAAGAGCTACTATAATCCGCAGATGCAGTTTCTTCTGCAATTACAGACATAATAAAAGACTTTGCAAACCAATTGCTTTTGACACATGACAGAGAGGGATAGCAAAAAAAGGACCAAATGCCATCAAAAAGACTCTTTTTAATGGACTCTCCCCATGGAATCTGATCATATATGATTATTTTTTAGTCTGTCAAATATGTCATCACAGCACTCAAATCCTGTTTTGAACTAAGGAAGATTCAGAGTGTGATATTTCAGCTTTTGTGATTCTTTGAACTCCAGAACTTCAGAATTCAGAATTTTAAAAGATGACAAGATCCTCTAAAAGTTGTGAGTTAACCATTAGTAGTTAGCTGCTGGCTGCCCACCATATAATGTGTGGGACTGGTAGCGCTAGGCAATGAAAGATAACTACATATGGACCAGAAGGTCCAGGGCTCAAAGTCCAACTCTGCCAAGCAGCCACTGTTGGCCCTAGAGCAAGCACCTTAGCCTACAATTGCTTGGACTGTAATATTGTATCAGCTGTAAGTCGTTCTGAATAAGGGTGTCTGCTAAATGTCTAAATGTAAATGTGATAATGTTACCTACATACAATTGTGGTTATTGTGATGTGCTTTGATGTTTGATTATTTAAAATTAATCACTGAGAGCAATTCGAAAGAACTAAATGTTAATAGACTTTGTGCTATTAATCAATAACTAACTACATTTTCACTTTTCTCTCCAAGCTTGTGTTCTTGTACGAGTTCCAGCCCCACACACTAAGATGTTCCTCCGCTTCAGCCCCATTCAAGTTGTTTCTGTTGTTTGAAAAAAGCTGTATATAAATAAATCTGACTTGACATCAATTAAAAAAATACTGAAATCCACCCATTTATATTTGTGTCCATCGCATACTGATGTAGTAACAATTAGCTAGCCATCATGCAAACCTTGCTAGTTCTAAATGAGGACCTGAAAAGGTTAGGCTACACTATTCAAAACAGTAAAGAAGACATAATCGATATACTGATATTGAACTCATCTCTGCCCTTGACAAATAAATACTAGTCTATCAGTAATTAGTTAGCCACAATACTGATATGTGATAGCAGGAGAACATATTGGGCATTTCTAAATAACAAACTTATAAATATTTATAGATCCTTTTATGTTTAATGAACGGTATGTAAATGTGAGGGATGTACAGTGTTGCTTGAAAGTTTGTGAACCCTTTAGAATTGTCTATATTTCTGCATATATATGACCTAAAACATCATCAGATGCCCAGATGCAGCAAAACAGGCCTAAACCATGATACTACCACCATCATGTTTCACAGATGGGATAAGGTTCTTATGCTGGAATGCAGGGTTTTCTTTTCTTAAACCTAATGCCTTTCTTTTAAAGTAAAAGTTCTTTTTTTTTGGTCCTCACATCCTTCCACAAAACATTTTCTTCTCCAATCGCCTTCTGGCTTGTCCACGTGATCTTTAAAGCAAACTGCAGACGAGCAGCAATGTTCTTTTTGGAGAAGCAGTGGCTTTCCCCCCCCTCTTCCCTTGTCAAAACCCTGCCATGACACCAACTCCATTGTTTGTTCAGTTTCTTCTGATGGTGACTCATGAACATTACTTATTAGCCAATGTGAGAGAGGCCCTTCAGTTGCTTAGAAGTTTACCCCAACCCTGGGATCCTTTGTGACCTCAACCAACTATTACAATGCCTTTGCTCCTGGAGTGCTCTTTGTTTGTCCGCCCCACTCCTGTGAGGGTAACACTGGTCCCTTTTGGAATTTTCCTCCTCCATTGTTACACACAATCTGTCCTGTCCGTGTGGATTGGTGGAGTCCCAAAAGTCTTGTTAAGAGATGGTTTTGTAAACCTTTTCCACCCTGAATGATCATCAACAGCTCTTTCTTTTTTTCTCTCTCTCTTTCCTTCTTCCTCTCCTTCTCCGAGGTCCTCAGAAATCCTCCCTTGTTTCGTGCCAGATTCCACTTCCATCCACAAACGTGTGTTGTGAAAGAGCAGACTTTGATAGATCCCTGTTTCTTTTCACCTTCAATTAACGTGCTAACCTAGAGTTTCACCTACTTTTGCTACTCACTAAATGAATATTGGGGATCATTTTCTCAATAAATAAATGCCAAGTAATAATATTTTTTGTTCTCAATTTGTTTAACAAACCAACTGGGTTCTCTTTATCCCTACTTTTTTAATATCTACTTTATTAGGGGACTTGTGGTGCAGAATCGATGGATGATGTTTTTGAGGTCATATTTATGCAGAAATAAATAGAAAATTCTAAAGGGTTCACAGACTTTCAAGCACCACTGTAGACCATGTCCCAGACTTCTTTATACTAAATTAGCCAAACCGCAAGATTCATTTTGCGTTTCAAATTTTAGCTGCAAGTTTTAAATTAAAACTCCTTTATTTTTAATTTTATTCCCTTCGCCTTTTGTCCCTCTCATTAAAACAAAACGGCCCTCCCCTCCCCCCTCCCCCTCCCCCCCCTCCATGCAGTTTTGGTCATCTCTCTCTAATTGTCTCTTTCTCCTCTTTGTCCTCTGTAGTTTCACACTGTGCCTGATGGGCCCTCCCTGCCCCATTGTCGAAGAGTGACATCACGGGTGAAAATGCGTCTTTCTGATTTCACATAGTTGTGTTCAGGCAGCTGCAGCTGAATTACCAAATCCCCCAAATGGCTGTGATCATGTAGTATTGCCAATCCTTTCACCCCAAGCCTCCTGTTTCTCCCACATACTCTCAGGCTTTTTGTGCATAAACCTTTTACTGATTGCAGTCAAAAAGTCTCAGCGCACAGAAGATGAGTGCAAACTGAAACGTAACAGATCACGACAGCACTAGGTAAATCAGTGAAACTGGGACGTTTTTTCAATTTTAATAATAAGATGGTCAAGAGTAAGTTCCCTTGTTAAAGTAAGTTCCCTTGTTGTTTTCCTCTAGAAAATTTGAAAAGATGATTTGATAAGCAAAAACAATAACTAGGGCTATAAAGTCAGTTGGTGTTCCAACTCATCCCAGGCAAGTTCTTTCAGCTTCAACTTGGCAGACCATTTTGTTTTGCTCTGGTTGTGCACGGGACCATTCTCACGCTGAAAGAGTTGTCAAATTGTTGCCATAAAATTGTAAACCGCAATTTATTACATATACATTTACATTTGGCCATTTGGCAGACACTTACTCTGGTCTAGAGCAACTTATAAAATATGCAGAAAGTTGAAGGTGCCACGATGCTTGTACTCAAATAATCTATAAGCATAAATTACATGTTAGACAATACTACCCAGACATTAAAGTCAAATCCTCAGTGTAATACTTACCCATATATGCAATACATACTAGAAGCATACAGATACAGTTACAAATATGCACAAATACTCTATAGAAAGAACATAGGAAATACAACAAATGCAGACTATAGAAGAGGCATTATTCTAGGTGTTGTTTGAAGAGGTGGGTTTTTCATCTCTTGCAGAAGGAAGATAGAAATTTGGCCACCGGCCTGGTGTGGTGAGCTAGTTTCTCCAGTGAGGAGCCAGGACACTGAAACACTGAGATCTTGCCTTGAAGGCAGTGTTCAATTTGAAATAAGGATGTACTAGATGTCTGGCATTGGTGTGCAGATGCATGGTTCTGAATCAAGGGATGTAAATACAATTCTAGAGTACTCTAGAATTCTACAACCCCAAATCAGAAAACGTTGGGACAGTGAGGAACATGCATATAAAAAAAACAGTGTTTTTTACATTTACTATAATTTCATTGCAGTCAGTACCAAGCTGAGATATTTCATGTTTTGTCTGGTCAGCTTCATTTCATTTGTTAATAAACATCCATTCCTGCATTTCAGGCCTATCTTCAAGATGTCATCTTTTCCAGGGATATTACAAAGTGGGAAATGATTTACCATCCCAACTTTTTTGCAATGTGTTACAGGCCTGAAATGTCTATCCCATACTATCCCAACGTTTTCTGATTTGGGGTCGTATACAGTGGCGCAAAAAAGTATTTAGTCAGCCACTGATTGTGCAAGTTCTCCTCCTTAGAAAGATGAGAATGGTCTGTAATTCTCACACATAGGTACTGTTCAACTATGAGAGACACAATTACAAAAAAAAAATCCAGAAAATCACATTTTTGGATTTTTAAATAATTTAATTTTAAATTATGGTGGAAAATAAGTATTTGGTCAAGAACAAAAGTTCAACCATTGTTGGCAATGACAGAGGTCAAACGTTTCCTGTAAGTCTTCACTAGGTTTGAACACAAACACGACGAGTTGAGTTTTTACCAAAAAGTTCTGATATTATAACACATGATGTTCTCCCAATCGTCTTCTGGATCATCCATATGCTCTCTGGCAACTTCAGACGGGCCTGGACATGTACTGGCTTAAGCAGGGGGACATGCCTGGCACTGCAGGATCTAAGTCCCTTTCGGCGTAGTGTGTTACTGATGGTAGCCTTGTTACTTTGGTCCCAGCTCTCTGCAGGTCATTCATCTGGTCCCTCCGTGTAGTTCTGGGATTTTTGCTCACCGTTCTCATGATCATTTTGACCCCACGGGATGAGATCCTGCGTGGGGCCCCAGATCGAGGGAGATTATCAATGGTATGTCTCCATTTTTCTTACAATGTCCCACAGTTGATTTATTCACACCAACCTGCTTGCCTATTGTAGATTCACTCTTCCCAGCCTGGGGCAGGTCTACAGTTTTCTTCCTGGTGTCCTTTGACAGCTCTTTGGTCTTGGCCATGGCTGAGTTTGGAGTCTGACTGTTTGAGGCTGTGGACAGGTGTCAACAAAGCCAGAAATCTTGCTTGTTTGTGGGTGACCAAATACTTATTTGCCAACGTGATTTACAATTAAATTCTTTATAAATCCTACAATGTGATTTCCTTGATTTTTTTGTATACTTTTTTTTAGTTGAATACTTTTTTGCACCACTGTAGTTTCAATACGTGCTCTCAGCAGAAAACTCTCTTAGCTTTTTCACTTGGTGGTCCTTATTCTGTATACTTGACTAGCCTTTTGGCTGAGCTGTCGGTGCACCTAAATGCATCTACCTCCCAGCACCTACAGTTGCCTCCAGGCAGCTCTGACAGGACTGACATTTGATCTGACATGGAAAGGTGGCAATCTCTGACAAGGGGAGTTAATACAAAAAGTAACTGAGATCTTGTGTTCAACTCAGACTTCTGTCAGTGCTTGTCTATGGAGATGCCTAACTGTTGGTTTTATGTACCTGATAGCAGTGGGTGTGGCTGCAATAATCAAACCGACTAATAAGAACGTGAACACCAACTTTCAGGTAAGTAGTGTACAAACCATCCTGAACTGACCTTCGTGTGGGTGCTCAAATGTTGTGCGAAGTCCTTCAAACCACATAATGTTGTGTCTTTTTTATTCCGGCCTAAGTGCCAATTAAACTGTGTTTAGTTAGGAATAAGTGTCGTTGCGAAATTCTGATAACCAGAAGAGGCAGAGCTTCCAGGAACTTTGTGAAAAGGGAATCTCACACAGCATATATGTGTGACATCATTGGCCTGTGGTGCATTTATCTCATGAATGTGGAGTTCAGACTTAATCAAAGTGCATGCACTTAAAGATTGACAGTCTCCAGAGCATACTCCAATCCTCAGCTTAGCTCCCAAATAAAGAACTACAAGCGCACTGCTAATGAGGCTGGCGCCGTTCCAAGACCGAGGGGCCACCGAAGGATATACTGTATCAAAGGATCCTCGAAATAAGCCAAAGGGCATATATGGCAGTCTTGTCTGTAAGGACTTGTTTGTGTATGTGAAATAGAAGAAGGGAAAGCAAGAAGGAATTAATTTTTGGGTGCCCCACTGCATGACCTGTTCAAGTTTACTTTGAGATTTCGTCACTCATTTATGAATTAGTGGACTCATTACTTTTTAAATAATGACTCATTTTGCAAGGTGTAGAACTTGTATTGTCAGAGAGTTTGTCTGTTGCCAAGAATGAGTCTGTATTAGACTCTGCAGTCCTCTGGCCTGCCACAGAGCTCAGACCACACTGCCTTTATTTATGCAAACGACTGCCCAGAAATACGCCACGTAATACTTTCACAGGATGCTCTCTGTCTTCCTAAGCCAGGAGGCTTTGTTCCAAAATGCTAACTGATAAATGTCCAATTGTTCTTCTTCCCTCTTCCTGTGCATACCTCTCACTGTCTTCATTTCATCCTCTGATAATTCAGACCTTAACAAAACATTAAGGTCTGAATCGGTGGTGATGCAGTGGTTAAGTTACTGGATCATTTACTAGAAGATCCAGGGTTCACCTTCAGACTTCTACTGTTGGGTCCTTGTGCAAGGCTCTTAACCCCCAAGTGCTTGGACTGTAAGTTGTAACGTTGAATCAGTTGTACTTTAAATTGTAATCTAAATGTAAGTGTAAATGGCAAATATTCGTGGCATATGGACTTATTCTCATAGTATTGTATGTTAAACAGAAGGGATTCTAGAAATCTAGAATTATTTTTGTTCTATTAATATTTTAATTTTCAACTCTCAAAAAATGCCATGATCAATGAATACCCTTAGCTGTGAATGAGTGAGTGAGTTGTGTAGTCCCACCTTATTCCAGTGGTTTCGGCAAATAGGTTATTGAATCCACAGCCACCTTCACCGGAATAAACTAAAAATGAGGATAACCAGTTGAAACCCTGATGTTCACTACAAAATCAATAACGTACAGCGCCTTCTTACTTAAAGATTCTAATCAACCCTGCTTTTGAGATACAGCTTTGTGACTGGAACCAACCATCAAGATGAAGGGAAGACAAGCATCAGCATCAACCCAGGTGATGGAATGAACGGTCCACTGGATGTCCCAATGGTTGAGTCTCTTGCGGTCTTCAAACACTTACATATTTAATAAATATCTAAAAATTGTTCTCTTTGTGATCATTTGTAGATGTACCTACAAACAAATTTAACAGGACTTTAGTTGGGTTGGGATGTGTCTTGGGTTATTGGCTTATTTGTTCTACCATGAGTAATGTCTGCTATAAGGATACAAAGCACTCTAGTAGTCTCTCTGGATAAGGGTGTCTTCTAAATACTTAAAAAAAATGTCAAATGTTTAAGTAATTTTCCGAATACCATCCAGAGAACATTACGGAAGTGGAAAGTGTGTGCCCCACCAAACATCTCACCTAATTTGGTTCACTCTAATTCTGAGGAAGCCTGCATCCCGATGCAAGGGATGGAGAGGTGGTTACCATCCAAGATGACCAACAAATGTTAGCACATTGCCCGAAAAGAAAACAAAAGCAAAAAACACCCTCCCATGTCCTTGAGTTGACAGATCCCACAGGAGTCCTGAATTAAGAAAAACATTATCTACATGTCATCTACAGTGCAAAGCTAGTTAGAGACATATTCAAACAGACTGATGACGCAATTAAAGTAAAAAATTGGATCTACAAAGTATTTCATCAGGGGCCTGCGACTTTTCAAAGGGCACGTGTTCTACAGGGTGGGCCATTTATATGAATACACCTAAATAAAACGGGATGGTTGGTGATATCAACTCCTGTTTGTGGCACAGTAGTATATGGGGAGGGGGGAAGGGAGGGGGAACGAAACATATACGAGTTGGAATGGCGAAATGTTTGACACAACCAGCATAACCCCCTTCGCGCCAGTGTGCAACGCCCCGTTTCTCTGTTGTTTCGGCCATGAAGGAGCAGGATACGTACCTACATCGTGGAAGGGGTCTCGAAATGATTTTTGCTAATTGAAATCGTATGCCCTAAAAAAGATGAAAAAAAGCTAAGGATCGGGAACCCCGTACTTCCTTTCGAATCCGTACCGTAGGATTGGGACGCGGAAGATTTTCTTGAAGCCGAAAGGAAGCCTTGGGCTCTCCCCCTGGTGGACGTTGCCCTGGAGAACGGAAAAGCTCCCGCGCCGCCATACCAAGATCTGGAGGCGAACTGATCACCACCGAACGCGGATCGACTCCCACACTTCCCGGAATGAATGAATCCCGATTTGACGACAACCCTACGTGCATGGAATGTGCACCTTCCGACGAATGATGATCCCCTCTCCCCAATGACCTCTGTCAGGAGACTACGAGAATCCAGACCAGCACGGCGCGCAACGAAACGTTCTTTCGCCTTGTGAGTTAAGCCCATGAACGCCCAGTCATCTGTGAGACCAAATCTAACGCCCATCATAACACGGAGGGTAAGGGTAGTATGAAGCGAGGCGAGAGGCAGCCGAATGCCTACCCTTGGGGTGGACCCCCGCGCGAAAGAGAGTTGAGATAATCGGACAACCGAGACCTGCTAACCCACGTCGGTTAGAGCGCCTGCCGGCACTGTGGAAAAGACTCTCCGCCCCCACTAGCCGAAGAGAGAAGGAAAGATGGAAGGAAGAGAAAGGGGGGGGAAACAAGGCCTGGCCTCTTGAGAGAAGAAATGAGATGAAGGGGGAGAAGGGGAAGGAAGGAAAAAAACTTTTCAAGATGGGTGTTGACCATGGTGGCCATTTTGAAGTCGGGCCCTTTTGGATCCAAACTTTATTATTTACAATGGGGACGAGGGTATGTTAACACATCAAACATATTGGAATTTCACAGGAAAAAACACTGGTGTGCTGGTTTAGCAGAACGTATTCTTTCATGAGTTCTTTACCAAGGTTTATGACCACTTATAAAATTGTCAAAAGTGATGCCCACTTGTGTTGGGATTGTTCAATGTAACCCCTCTCTCCCATCTTGGACACATGATAGCAACCACCGCAGAAGAAATGTAGGACAGGCTTCAGTATCCGTTGTTCAGGTGCTGCACATCTCGTATCTTCACAGCATAGGCAATTGCCTTCAGATGACCCCAAAGATTAAAGTCTAAGGGGGTCAGATCGGGAGAGCATTTCTTCTGCGGTGTTGCTATCAGTGTGTCAAGAGTGGGAGAAGAGGGTTGCACTGACAATTAAACACAATGGCCAGCACTTTGAACACATTTTATAAGTCATAAACTTGTAAACAACTCATGAAAGAATAAAGTACCGTTAAAACCATATATATATATATATATATATATATATATATATATATATATATATATATAGTTTACCCAACTGTAATTGCTGTAATTGCTTTGTGTATCCACCTAGGCCAGTGTCCAAAAAGTTATTCACTTCCGCCATCCTGCAGCCTTCCGCCATAAACATCAAGCCTGACCAGCATCAGACCAGCAGAAAACCCAGAGAAACAAAATCAACTATCCAGCACAATATCCATGGTGGTCCAAGCTGATTTAAGCCACTTAGTGCTGGTTTAACTTGCTAGTTATGCTAGTATCCAACACAATAACATACTGTATGTTGGTGTTTTTATTAGGGTACAAAATATTACTTATATCAGGGAACTTTGACAATGTACAATAGATGATGCCTGTGTATCCAATTTGGGACCTAATCTAAATGCATGAATCTACCCTATAATGTTAATGATCTGCTGTTCAAAACGAACCTGGCTTCGTTGTCTCAGAGATGCATATTCCCAGATTGGTACACTGTCATACTCTCAGACTGATAGATGGCTTAGTCAAGACTTGACTGCAACTGAACTGAGAGAAAATGGGGTAAAAGGCATGCTGAAAATAATCATACAAAATATTGCACTAGTCTACTATAATGCCATTAATCATTTTAACAGTGACGAAGATTTAGCCATAGTGTTGCACAGTCTGACTAGATCTGTGTTTAATTGTACTGTGAGATGAAGAAAAAAAGATGAAACTGATGAATCCTGACACTGTTGGTGAAATTTGTGTACTCTCAGGTTTGATGGTACACAGCGTTGAGGAATAAGGGCCTTTGTGTGCACCTAATTGTGTCCAGGTGCACAACGTCAAATCATGTCCCATTTAAAAAGTCTTTCATTCACAGCTAAGGTCAAAGCTTTTTGTTTATTTTAGGGAGGAAGCCAGGTTTCGAAAGACGTTGGACGACAAAAATAAAAAGCATACTTTGGTCCTTTCTTAACCCGTATTAACAGTAATGTAAGTGCAAAGTTTGAAGGTTGGTATTGTTTTTCTGGTTTGACCCTGTATTTGACGGTATATGTGCTATATGGCCAAAACCTTGTAGATACCCTGACAACTAAACATTATAACCAAAGACCATCGTATAATAAGGAGTTGAACCACTTTCTGGGAAGGGTTTCCACTGGCATTTTGGAACATCATGCAGAGATTCACTTTCAGTTAAGCCACAAAAGAAGAGGGCACAGATTTAGAGTTTAGGCAGTGGGGATAGGGGAATAGGATAATAACATATTTCTGTGTTACAGGGATATATTTTATTAGTGAATTTCTTTTAAGCAAACCTATGTGCATGCTCAACAAATATTTGCAGGAATCTTTGGTCCAGGGCTTAGTTCAATCCGTCCCACTTTCAAGTCAATGCAAAAGTAAGACATTCACAAAAACATTACCACTGAGATATGGAACATTCTTTAAGACAGATATTTCTGCAAGTCATTCTGCTAGATCTACAAGTTACTCGTGTGGATTTGAAGGCCATTGTGGGCCATATTGAGAGAAGTATTTACTATTATTTTTTTCTACTTATTATTATTTTAAGAAGTGGGCCGGCACCATGGTTACTTGGTCCCTCACAGCTTCACATTCCCGGCTCATGCCGAACGCGGACTCTTGTGAATTTACTCTGGGTGCGCCGGGTCCTCCCACATCCAGAGACATGAATTCGGTTAATTGATTAGATTAAGTTGGGCCCGCTTGAGTATGTATGGCTAGTTTCATGTAAACCTTGTGTATCATAGAAACCTTGTGTCGGTTGTTAATATGAAATATACCAATGAACAATATGCAAACTTTCATGCAGTGACACAGATTTATCATTTTAAGAGTCCAACAAACCTCAGGAAAGCTACAAGTGTGGTTTATCTTGTGAAAACGTTGTAACCACTATACGTTACATGGTGCTTGAAAGTTTGTACCTTTAGGGAAATTTTCTATATTTATGCATTTAATATCATCAGGGATTTTCACCAAGTCCTAAAAGTAGATAAAGAGAAACCAGTTAACAAACAAGACAGAAAATATTAATGACTTGGTCATTTATTTTATGAGGAAAAGTGACAATATTACATATTAGTGAGTGACAAAAGATGTGGACCCTTGCCTTTCAGTATCTGGGTGACCCCCCCTGTGCAGCAATAACTGACAGCTCAACGTTTTCCTGTAGCTGTGATCAGTCTGCAACAGGTTCGGAGGAATTTTAGCCCATTCCTACGTTACAGAACAGCTTCAGCTCTGGGATTGTTGGTGGGTTTCCTTCACATTAAACTGCTCGATCAGGTTCCTTCCACAGCATTTAGATTGGATTAAGGTCAGGACTTTGATTTTACCATTCAAAACATGAAATTTATTCTTCTTTAACCATTCTTTGGTTTAGAAAAACTGTGTGATAAGGTCGTTGTCTATGCGCATGGACCCACCTTCTCCTGAGATTCAACTCATGGACAGATGTCTGGCATTTTACATTAGAATTTCTCTGATATAAGTCAGAATTCATTGTTCCATCCAATGATGCAAGCCGTCTGGCCCGATGCAGGCAAAAACAGGCTCAAACATGAACAAACACCACCAGGTTTCACAGACGGGATAAGGTTCGTATTGCTGTAAGCAGTGTTTTTTCTTTTTCTCCAAAATAACACTTATCTTTTGAAGCACAATTTCTATTTTGGTCTCATCCATCCACAAAAACCTTACTCCAATAGCCTTCTGGCTGTCACGTGATCTTTAGCAAACTGCAGCTGAGCACGCAATGTTCTTTTTGGAGAGGCAATGCTTCTCCTGCAATTCTGCCATGCAAACCATGTGTTCAGTGTTTCTGATGGTGGAACTCATGAACATTAACATTAGCCAATGTGAGAGCGAACCTTGCAGCTTGTTAGAAGGTACCCTGGGGTCCTTTGTGAACCTCGCCAAACTATTACACACCTTGCTCTGGGAGTGATTTTTGTTGGTCGACCTCCTGGGGGAGGGTAACAATGGTCTTGAATTTCCTCCATTTGTACACAATCTGTTTAACTGTGGATTGATGGAGTCCAAACTCTTTAGAGATGATTTATTCTTTAAATAAAACAGGGTGCCCACTCACACCTGATTGTCATCCCATTGATTGAAAACACCTGACTCTAATTTCACCTTCAAATTTACTGCTAATTCTAGAGGTTCACATACTTTTGTACATACTTACTAATATGTAATATTGGATCATTTTCCTCAATAAATAAATGAGCAAGTATAATATTTTTGTCTCATTTGTTTAACTGGGTTCTCTTTATCTACTTTTATTAGTTGTGTGAAAATCTGATGATATTTTTGGTCATATTTATGCAGAAATATAGAAAATTCTAAAGGGTTCACAAACTTTCAAGCACCACTGTACCTCTGACTCAATAAATAATCAATGAAATAAAAATCAATGACTAAAACTTTGGCTTGAGTATTTTTTCCTCATGATTTTTCAGGAAGGTATTGTTACTTTCACTCAATATACAAGACTGATAATAGGACATGGTTAACATTTTAATTAGGTTAATGTCAGGACCATAAAAACATAACCTGTAAACAGTCTATGATCCACAGTGGAGTTCTATCAAGCTGAAACAGAGGCAGTTTGGAGCTCGACAGAGATTTCCACAACCGGTTCAGAACTTGCATGATGGAAAGGTATCATTCTAGGCTGGTGCCAGACTGAAACTTTTTATTCTTTATGACCTATTTAATTTTGCTGGCTTGACATGACTGATTATATTCCTTTGAAATTACAGTAATGGGTGAGGGAAATAGCTAATATGATAAATTAGAAAGCATGTTGCACTATTGTCCATGTATTGTATCTGCGGAATATGATGCGACGTACTACAAGAAAAGACAAGTAGATACACGTTTCCATTGTAACTTAAATAATTTATTTACCACTAGAGCACCACAACAATAATGTGTTACAATACATCATAGTGGGTCAACAACATCAACATCATAAACAATAACATTAAACAGCTCCAACCCAGAGATCACTGATTTGGTCCTTGAGGACCCTCAGCCAGTCCACACTCCAGTTCAGCTCATTGCATATCGATGACAGGTAATCAGAGTTTTACAATCATAACTATAATCAGCATTGTAATTGGGAAATGGAAAAGACTGAACACGTGGATTGGTTGAGGGTGTCTGAGGACTGTATTATAAACCCTTGTTCTATAGTGACAATGCTTGTGCCATGTACCACTTCCTGTGTCTTAAAGAAGTTCACCAGCACTATGGACCTGTGGGGTATATGATTACTTGAACGCTATACAATGGTGGAAATGGCCATTCTATTCTGATTTGTGTTCTTTTTTAACTGAAAACGTTATCCAGCAGTAATTTTTGTCATGCGTGTCATGTAGGGGAAGGTGGGCCAGTAAGTACAAGTAAAACAAATAACAATAAAAAGTTACAATTACGGAAAAAGGTAATAATAAAATACAGTCAGTGCAATTCTTTGTATCAAAGGATCTCTGTTACTTAGAAGGGGAATAAATCACAAAAACAAGGGCTTTGCTTCTCGATTCGTGGGTGCCACTAATAAGTCTCCCTATGGCACGTGTATACAAATGCACTTAAGTAAGCTGGACCCATTAATACCATGTTTTTAAAAGATCAACTGGACATGCTGGTATCTTAGTGCATGCTACTGTAGCAAGCGACAGAAACCCCTTTCACACATACACTTTTATTGGATATTTACAGAGTGTGAAAGCAGCCCAGAATTCAAATCCTGGGTAGACCTATGTGGGAATTTACTGGGTTAAGACTTGGTACAGCTTCCGAGTGGAATACCAAGATGGCTCATATGTAACTAAAAGCTGGTACATTAAGTGAAAGTTCCTGTTTTCACCCTGCTTATCCTGGTCAGGGTCACTGGGGGTCCGGAATCTATCCCGGAAGTCATAGGGTGCTGGCAAAAGTGGCTGGATTGGGACGCCAATCCATCACAAGGCACTGTAACTGCATAACTGACTTTCATGTTGCAAACCCGGTCTTCAGGAACTGCTGTTTCCAGCAGCTGGCTCTTAACTCAGAGCCACAGCAGCATACATTAAATGAATATTAAGCATATGGCAGTCCCAAATGACCTGCAAATCACACAGAGAATGCAAGTAGAGAGAAGATGATAAAGAATAGGCTTTCATGGTAAATGTGTGAATGGGTACAACCCAGTACAATACCATGAGTGAATACCAGTGAAGGTAAGCAGGTAATTACCCCGGTTTGACCAAGAAAGGGGCGACAGCCACGCATCTGCGCAACATTTTTAGTCATTTAGCAGAAATCCTTATCCAGAGCAACTGATACAATCTTACAATCCAAGCAACTGGGGGTTGAGGGTCTTGCTCAAGGACCCAACAGTGGCAGCTTGGCAAAGATGGGATTTGAAGCCTGGAATTTCTGGTTCATAGGCCAGTATGGTACCTTAACCACGGCCACGTAGTCACTTGGCCTAAATCCCCCTTCCGTTCTGCTATCGTCCACTGATTTGTCTTACACAATCACCTCTCAAAGTCACCTACCATGAGCCTGCTCTCCATCCCATTCTAATCACATTATATTATCTTGTTGCTGCACCTGATCAGTAGGGATCATAACAGTATGGTTAACTTGATGGTAACTGTTGGCGTCCCTCATAAAAAAGGTCCCAACGATGAATCAGGGAAAGTATTTCAAATACGTTAGTGCCTTCCTTTTGTTCAGTCTAATAAAAAAAAATCCCTTTAGGGTGTGTGCGTGTATGTTTCCTAATAGTGGCAGATACAGTTTATCCGTAGTGTGTGGTAGTACAAACGCAAAGAGCCTGTTGCATCTTTCACAGAGCTCCTCCTTAAAGCACAAGCCTCTTCCTATGAAGAGCACTTCCTAAGCACTGGACACATGAAGAGGTGACTTCACACGTGCTGCTTTCCAAATTAACAGTCAGTCCCGTCCTTGTTTCGTGGAAGTAGCCCGTTCAACTTTTGTTTGGCTGAAATGCCGTTCAGTCTGTGCCATTGTGTCTCTCCATTACCTCCGACATCTCTAGGTTTCCACTTTTCCTTTTACAATTCCTCTCGTCATCCTTGTGACAGCAAAGTCACTGACATGTTCTTTAACTTCCAAGAACCAAATCCAGCTCAACCACGTGACCAAAACCACAAATATTCGTATAGTCTTAGGGATGCGTAAAGCGTCTGCCATAACTGCTCGCTGAAACACGGGATTCTCTTTTCTACTTCACATATAGACACTTAATCATGTACTTCCAGTGTTTGCCATACTCACGTCCTGGTGCGATGAGTGTGTGAGATGAGACGTGCTAACAGGCCTGTTTTCCCCAGCACACACACACACACACATACACACACACACACACACACACACACAAAACCTGTCCACACACACGCAAGTGCAAAGGCGACGACCTCTTTGTGTGCTCATTTTTGTCTGGTTGTAGGGAAATGTACATCTTTTCTGTTCCCTGCCTGCGCAGCACATTTTCTACCTGTACGAACAAGCCAGTTTGTGACTGTATTTAAATTATAGCATGTGTGCTGGATGTGTGTGCTAAATGTGTGTGTGTATGCAGCCATAGCCGGTTCCTAGCTGCACTTGCAGGATTTTACGATCATATTGGAAAGCTGCTCGATTTTGGGGGTCTTGCCAATGAAGTAAAGGATAGTAAGAGGCTCCAGGTCTTGGGACACACAGCATGGAGAGGCTGATGCTTCAGGATTAATGGTGTTATATAGACCAAGGACCTAAAAGAGAACACAACAGATACCATTAGTACTCAGATAGAACACATCTCTATACACAGCAGGACAGGTTTTGTCGCAACTACAGGTGTGCACGTTTAACAACTGCATTGGGTTTTATAAAACAGGTCATTTATCAATATGGTGACGTTATCATGGTCACATAGTCTTTTTATGCTACTGTAATGTAAATATTAGGGGTATTTTCACAAGAAAAATGCGTGCAAATGGAAACACAAGTGGAACGAGACTGTGGTGGCTCAGCAGTTAGGGTACTGGACTATGAACCAGACGGTCCAGGGTTCAAATCCCACCTCTGCCAAGTTGCCACTGTTGGGTCCTTGAGCAAGGCCCTTAACCCACAACTGCTTGGATTGTAAGACTGTACCAATTGTAAGTCGCTCTGGATAAGGGCGTCTGCTAAATGCTGTAAATGCAGCTACACAGCATCCAAAGCCTAAGCTGTTATACATCACTCCCTGTTGGAAATACACAACATTATGGTTCTTCAGTAACAAGCACACAATAACAACTACTGTAAATACAAAATACAAATGTTCCCGATATAATATCAACATATATTGCTGGCTGCAAACAACCAAGAGGGAACGAATCCACTTTAACAAACACTAATTTCCAACAAGAGTCAATGCAATATCACCTTTTAAACACTTTTAACTTTTAAAAAGGTAAATCCAGCATGGCGATACTAGTAGGAAGTCACAGCGGTCAAATGACCTGGGCCCGGCACTTCTAGGTATATGTAAGTGAAATCGGCATGGCTCTTCAAAGTTTTCCATTTTACGTGTCCTAAAAGCGTCAGAGTCTAACACTGACCAAAAAATATTTCCTACCTACGCACATAGTTGGTGCTATGTAAATCAATATTCATGAAAATAAATTAAATAAAAGCAAAGTAAACAAAACCGACTGGTTGTGGCTGCAACGTAATGAGCTAAATGACAGATTTTTATTTCCTATTATGATTTATTTAATTGTTATAATTGTTAAGACCTTGGTCATTAAAGCAAATGAACGTTGTTCGGATGGTCGTTAAACAGTGCTTACCTGCAGTGACAGACCTGAGAATCTCTAGAGCAACAATCGTTTGGCTATGACATGTTGGGCCACAGGTGGTTTAAAAACAGGACTGAAGCCTGTAAAAAAGCCTTTCCTCAGTTGCAATGCTGACTACCCGATACCAGAGTGTAAGCAGATCAGGATTGTGCTTCCATGTCTATGAAGCAGCACACAAGTGTCTATTGGAGAGTCTTATAGCTATGAGAGTAGACTCTGGAGCAGTAGAGCAGTCCAAAGGATGAATCAGGGAATGGATTCCTGATAACACTACCTTCTCATGTGCATGGCACCAACTGTACAGTTTGTTAAAGAAGAATTAATGGTTTGTATCTTTAGATACATCACAAGAAATCTGATATCTACATTGGATGCTGCCAAAATCTGTGGCAACACTTTGGGGATCATTTTATAGAGCATGGCAATGGTCCCATACAGAGAGTGAGGACCTTAATGGTATCTGGAGCTTGGAGTGGATGAACTTGACTTACTTGCACACAGCCCAAGGCAACACCTTCGGGATGAATTGGAAAGCTGACTTATCACACATCATCCAATCTCACTACAGCTCTCATGGCTGAGAGCAGCAAAAGTGAGTCCAACTCCAAATGAATCGTTTTTTGAACAAGACGTGATCTTTGGATGTCCATATACTTTTGCTCATATGGTCTATATAGCTGGTGTTGGATTTTTGGTTCTTAATGGCTTTGGCTGATTGGATGGTCGAAAGTTTAGCTTACAATGAGAGACAGTATGACTTAAGGTCCCAGACCATTTCCCATAACACTAGGAATAGTGCATTTGTGTTGGCCATTTTAATTTGTATATATGTTTAATTAAAGTATACATTTTATGATACCATCAGGGGTGTTGTGTTTCTCACCTTGCTATGTTGGGTGTCTGCACTCCAGAGATAAGGACACGCTCCTGCACAGAAGTTAGCATTGTAACCTTTGGGCTCATGGATCCACTTCCATCCCAAGTCCTTCTTGAAGTCAATGTAGAGTGAGCGTAGACAGCAATTGTCTTGGACGTTCCTGTATAACAAAAGTCTCGATTTAAAAAGGTCCAGAGCCAAACATTTTCCTGTTAAACACCAGAGACTCCAAGAGGTCTGACCTGGAGCAGAAGGCAGCATCCAGGGCACGCTTCTGCCTGTGGCTCCTGTGCTGGGACTCCAGGCGGTAGGATGGAAGCAACATGAGCAGCAAGTGCGGAGCTTGGCCACTGTGGCGCCTGGATTTGGTCTTCAGCTCTCCACCGTGGATGAAGCTATCATCTATCCCTGTCAAACACAATCCCCAAAACTGATTAGAGAAGCCAATAGTGAGAACATTTACAGTTTGGTGATCAGGGAATTTATCGCAGGTACTATTAAGAAGATTATGGGTCATGGATTAAGCCTAGCCTTGGATTAAATTCAAGTATCAGTGGTGATTCACCACCCCTATTTATGCAAGGATTATGGCTAATCTTAGTCTGGAACCAGCCCTAGATGCGCTGATGTAGGATATGAACAAATATGCAAAGCATCTCCAGACGTTTTGTAGTTCAGAATTGGAACTGTCTTTTCTGACAAACAAAAGAAAGGTACTTCCAGTGTTACACATGTGACATTTGAACTCCTGTTCATTTGCAAAGTGTCTCACTGTCTGGCCTGGCTTAACTCAATTGATACAGGGTGTAAATTTTGTCATATGACCATTCGGAAAGAACTCAGGCCAATAGTCACCAAATGTAACATATTCCAGTGATATAGCCAAGGTGGATATGCACAGTGTTCTCAGTTTGTTCTTCTTAGCCACTTGAGTACGCATGCTTCTAATGATGAGCATACGTTTTATTTCATTTCTAGCACTGTCCAGAGCTTACAGATAAGCCGACCAATTGAAAGTTAAAGGGTCCAACAGTGACAGCTGGGAAACAGCCCCATCACAGGCATATACAGTACTGTGCAAAGGTCTTAGGCATTCTATATTTTTCACTTTACTTTCTGCTTACGCTAAATTTTAGTGGTCACTGCACTGCACACTGCAGTTACAGAATGTAGTCCATCTGTTTCTCTATATACTCTGGCAGTCTCCTTTACTATGTTCTCTAATGGTCACGACTCCCACGGGACCAACCTTGGAACAGATAGCCTACTATTTGTGTGGTAGATCATTCTCAGCACTACAGTCTCCCTGACGCGGTGGTAGTGGTGGTGTATTAGTATGTGTTGAGCTGGTAAGATTGGATTGGACACAGCAGTGCTGCTGGAGTTTTAAAACACTGTTAACTCACAGTCCACTTTATTAGAGACATTTCACCTTATCGCTTCACCTCGTAGACGTAAAGTCAGAGACAGTAACTCATCTTTTGCTGCACAGTTTGTGTTAGTCATCCTCTAATCCTTCATCAGTTCTCACAGGATGCTGCCTACAGGATGCTGGTGGCTGGACATTTTTGGCTGGTGTACTATTTTCGGTCCTGCAGTGACACTGAGGTGGTTTAACACCAGCAGCACTGCAGTGTCTGATCCACTCGTAACAGTGCAACACACACTACCACACCACCAACACCACAACAGTGTCACTGCAATGCTGAGAATGATCCACCAACAAAACAGTACCTGATCTGTGGTGGTCCTTTAGGAGCCCCGTCCATTAGAGAACAGAGTAAAGGGGACTAACAAAGTATGTTGAGATACAAATGGACTATGGTCAGTAATTGTAAAACTACAAAGTGCAGTGACCACTACAATGTAAATAAAGAATAAACTGAATATAAACGGAAAAATATAGAATACCTTAGAGTACTTTATATGCCATTTTATATTCAATACAATTAAATAAAATCACAGACCAGCAGATATAAGACAATGAGCCTGTTTGGTGACAAAAGACTTGATTTTCATGGTGCTTTTATGATCCTACATCTGGACTTTGGAGAAACATATACATTCTATGTATTTCAGTAGTAACTGATTTAGGCCACAGCTCCTGTTTATGTTTACACAGACATACATTAGACAACACATTTTTTCAAAACTACCATAAATATAAAGCAGCTCCGGTGGCTTTGTGGGTAGAGCCAGCTAAGCCAGGAACTGGAAATGGCGGCATCAGACATACTAGGTTCAATCCTGGGTGGGGTTTGTAACGTGAAGGCTGAGTGGTGCATTTATGGAAAAACACCCACCTTTACCCCCAATGCTGGTCCTAAGCCTGAATTAATGAGTATGGTTGCTTCAGGAAGGACATCTGGCATAATCTACTATCAAATCTATTATCTGCTGATCTGCTTTTATGGATTAGGTTCCCCAAAACAGTAGATTCCAGGCTTTCAGTACCACGAGGGCCAACAGTTTGAGAGCAGTAGTGAAAATGCTTGCTTAGATCTCTGTGGACAAGGATTCATACTGCAACAGGATAATGGCTCAAAACACACCTCAACAACTAAGTGAAGACCAAAGAAAGTCGACAAGAGCTGATGTTATAAACTGTCCTCTACAGTCACTTGACCTAATCCCCACTGAGCATTCATGAGGGGCACTTGAAGACAGAGAAAGCCAAGCATTCAGTAATATCATAAGATGCATAAGATGCATAAGATGAGATTTTGCACAAATTTGTAGAGTCTATGCAAACTGGTGTCATTACAGCAAAAAAACAAAACAAAACAAACAAACAAAAAAATACCAAACATACCCATTTTTGGGGAACATACCAAATACTAATATATTATTTTTATTTAAATTTTCACTGTTTTGCTGATAACACAAATATAACAGATGCATTTTCACCAATGATCTCAGACTTTTGGCACCCCTGTACAACAATGGAGTGAAGAGGTAACCAAACTGTCCAATTATTTTGTAGCTAAATCTCCAACGTACATTCAATGGGTACAGAAATGTTTCCAATAAAGAATGTGTTGAGAATTTTGAGAGAGAAAAAATCTAAAATAATAATAATCCTATACTACTGCAGACTTTAAGACGTGTTTGCAGGAAGAACGGGACAAAATAACACAAAAACACTTAATCGCTTGGTATTTTCAGTGGCAAGAAACAGTCTCCGAGTCTTTTGAGAAGGAATGGCAACATAACAAACTGGTAAATGCTTTACTGTCCCAAATGTTTTTGGAGTGTGTTGCAGGCCTGAAATGCAGGAGTGATGAAAACCTGAGCTATCTTGGATTCATACTGTCTGCAACGAAATAAAAGTAAGAGTATATGTATGACTGGATTTTTTTACTTGCACTTCCCATACTGTTCCAGCCTTTTCTGATTTGGGGTTGTATGACGCAGGAATTTTCCCAAAGTAAATAATGGAAATACAGTAGGCTCCAGCTTTCCAAATCTTAGCTATCTGAACCATTTTCCAGATACATTTTGTATCAGTGTTAGACCTTATATAGAAAAATTATACATGCACACATTCTGATGCCCTTTACCCACCTGCAAAGCGGGCTTCCAATTCCTCACTCTTGTTTGGGATGATGTAGTTACTAGATGGCACAAAGGTGCAGCAGGGACAGTGCAGACTGATCTTGAATCCATTGTTTCTGTCTGTGGGAGAGAGTGAAAAAGCAAAGAAGTCGGAAGTCAGTGGGTCAGAGAAAACTTTATCATATTCTCTTCAGCCATGTTGCAGCAAAATGACCAGTCCCTTCTAGCTAGCAGTTCTGGCTTATATGTTTAAGTTAAACCAATATAGCTCTCTATACACACATTATATCATACATAGCATGTTGTGTGGGTTTTATCTAAATCTGTGATTGAATAAAACCGCTTTTTAATCTGCAAAACTGCTTGAGAGTGCTGCAACATTAAATATACAAAGCGTAATTGCATTATCAATGGGGTGATATTTTTTTCCTGTTTTATAGCTACTTGTCCTGGTCAGGTTTATGGGGTGGAGTGAGGCTATCCTGGAACTCACTACATGCAACTGAAAGAGCACTCACGTCAGAGCATGGCACTGGTCATTGCTGATAATCCTTCAGACACAGGCAATACTGTGTCTACGTCATGCCCGACCTGGCCTGAAGGCATTGCTAGGGCACCCAGGTCATCTCAAACTGGTTTCTTGAACATGCCAATGAGTTCACGGTACTCAAATGGCCTCCACAGTTACCAGATCTCAATCCAACAGTGCACCTTTGGGATGTGGTAGAATGGGTGATTCGGATCATGGATGTGCAGCCGACAAACCTGCAGCAACTGCGTGAGGCTGTGATGTCAGTATGGACCAAAATCTCTGAGGAATGTTGCCAGCACCTTGTTGAATCTGCGGCATGAATTAGGGCAGCTCTGAAGGCTAAAGGGGGTCAAACCTGGTACTATCAAGGAGTACCTAATAAAGTGCAATATGCATCCCCTCCCTCAGACATGGCCAATCGTGCCCCATAAAGCACCAGTTCACCATGGTGGTGGGCTAGTGCATTGCTGCTGCTTTGAGTATTCTTCCTTGTAGACTGAGATACACACAGCTTTTCAATCATAATCTCTCTGTGGACTGTGAAAGCCATTCCAAAACCGTCATCTTTCACTTCTTGCAGTAGTTCAAGGCCGATGCTGAGGAATGTTTTGGATCACTGTCTTGTTGTAATATCTGACCTAATTTAGCTTCAGTTTCCTGACTGTCTGTGGCTCACTGGCTTCCAGAAATTATTGATGTTTTGTAGAATTCATTCTTTCCTCTATCTGTGCCACTGGCTACCACACAATGCCAAAGCATAAAAGTTATACACTTTATATGTATGTTTATTTAGAACTTTCTTACAGTATGCAATACTTTTTCATAGCAAACACAGGCTTTCTCACTCTTGTTTCCTACACGTTTCACACATACAATGCATTTCACTTTTGTCACATATTGTGATGTTGAGGCCTTGTGCTCACTTAATACCTAATGGGAAAGTGAAAACAGAAATTTAGAATCTCTTGCAAATTGATTTAAAAAGGAAATACTAAAATTTCGCATGGACATAAGTATTCAGACCCTTTGCAATGACACTTGAAATCTATCTCTGGTGTCCTCCCATTTTTCTTGATCATCTTTGAGATGTTTCTACACCTTGCTTGGAGTCCAGCTGTGCTAAATTCAGTTGACTGGACATGATTTGAAAAGACACACACCTGTCAATATAAGGTCTCACAGCTAACAAAACAGAGCAATCAGAGCAAAAACCAAGCAATGAGGAGGAAAGAACTGCCTGAGCTCAGAGACAGGATTGTGTAGGGACACAGATCTGGAGAAGGTTAAAAAATTCTGCTGCACTGAAAGTTCCCAGGAGCACAGACGCCTACATAGTTCTTAAAAGGAAGAAAGCTGCTGTTTGCAGAATGGAGAAACTCCCAGAAGGTCAACCATCACTACAGCACTCCACCGATCTGAACTTTAAGGCAGAGTGTCCAGACAGAAGCCTCTCCTCAGTAAAATACGCATGAAGCCTGATTGTCTGGAGCTGCAAAAAACACCTAAAGGACTCTCAGACTGTGAGAAACAAGATCCTCTGGTCTTTTGAAACTAAGAACTTTTTGTCCTCAATTCTAAACGCCATGTCTGGAGAAAATCAAGCCAGACCTGCCCAATACCATCCGTAGAGTGAAGCATGGTGGTGGCAGCATCATCGTCTGGGGGTGTTTTTCAGCAGCTGGGACAGGGAGAGTGGTTAGGGTTAAGGGAAAGCTGAATGGAGTAAAGTACAGAGATATTCTTAATGAAAACCTGATCCAGAGCGCTTGGGACCTCAGCCTGTGCCAAAGGTTCACCTTCCAACAACGCAATGACCCTAAGTACACAGCCAAGACCCCAAGCGGCTTAGGGACAACTGTGTGGATGTCCTGGAGTGTTCCAGCCAACTTGTCATTATGGGGTATTGAGTGCAGAATGATGGGGGGAACCTTTTTTTTCTTTTTTTAGCACAAGGCAGCAACATAACACAATGTGAAAAAGTGAAAGGATCTGAAGACTTTCTGAATGCATTGTACATGCAAGCTCAAGCTCTTTATCCTTTACCTCTGTGCAGTAGCCACTCGCTGACTGCCTCAGTGACATCGAAGGAAAGCCACTCGCCCTCTGTTCGTGTACGCACCACCTTGCTGTCGATGTAGCGCTGTGTGGGGGATGTAAGGTCCTTGTGGCCCAGAATCTACATGGAGGAAGAGGAAAAAGATAAGCACTCAAAGCTAACAGCCCACAGACTTTCTACAGACTTTTCCAGCCTGTCTTGTGTTCCCCTCTCCTGAAGTGTCCTAGAGTATGGACAACTCAGCCTGACCCTCTGCCCAGAGGTTAAAGTACCAGTTATTAACAGCTCAGCTGCACAAGTCTGACAAGGACCCCTCTCCCCAATACATAACCCCCTCCTTCACTCCTCCCCTTCCCGTCGGAGGCTCCCTGATCGATTAGCCAGGTCTGGGAAAAAGGCTTGGAGGAGCTGCGCTGGCGGAAACAGACGCTGGCCGGACCAAGCTGTTATTGCTCTGTCCTTCATGGCTGTGTGTTTACGTTGGACCACATACTCCTTAATGCGTAAAACACTACTAGGCTTGCAACACTCAGAACCTCGGCCTGCCTCGCCTCCGTGGCAAGTGTAAGACATGAGGCTCACGCTGGGTCTGAGAAGCTGAGAGTGCACACTGGAGACCGACAGCTCCACCACGGGCAGGCTGGAGGGATCGGGGCCTCCAACCCATAAACCCATACAACAGCTGTGCTTAAGGACATGTACTTTGGGTTCACCATTGCACATAGTGATACAATAAAACTGCAGGATGTATTGACAGTCTCACAGTTAGACACCAAGGACGGGTGGCAGGAAAGTAGGAAAGAATGGAACACAAATGCACCTGATAGATTCACCATGTTAGCTCGGTGTTGCCTCTTATCTGTGATTAGTGAGCTCTTATTGCTGTCACTTGTAAACGTGCTAAATCAAAAACGTGTTCTAATGCACAACAAACTTACATAAAGCAGAACATGGTTATTATTTTTAGTTGTATTTTTCCTGAATAAAAACAGCCAAGTATCAAGAAATATTTTACCAGATTACTTTCACTGTATTAGACAACATAGGGATTCTATTAATAATCCCTGAAATACAGTACTGTGTGAAAGTCTTACATTTACAGCATTTAGCAGACGCCCTTATCCAGAGCGTCTTACAATTGATACAGTCTTACAATCCAAGCAATTGTGGGTTAAGGGCCTTGCTCAAGGACCCGACAGTGGCAGCTTGGCAGAGGTGGGATTTGAACCCTGGACCTTTTGATCCATAGTCCAGTACCTTACCCGCTAGGCTACCACAGTCCACAGTCCAGTCTTAGGGCACCATTAGGTTAGATTAATTATTCCATTGTATTAGCAATGCTATAATGGGCATATTTAATTATTTTTAAGTCTCTTTATTAGAACACAACCAGAAAATACAGGAAATCTGTAGTCAGTATTAAAAGACGAGAAAACAGCTTCTATAGGCAACAGTGGCAATTATTTCTTGTGAACTCCCCTTACACTTGAACAACAGTAGCATCAGGCAGCATTACCAAGGATGCCAAGTTGACCCTTCTACAGTCTGAAGAATCTTGACATGGAATGGTCTTTTTGGAAGGGTAGCAGCCAGGAATCCAATTTTTCTGAACAGAAACTGGATGAAAAAGCTAAGATATGCTAAAGCTCACAAAGATTAGTGTGGAATAAAGATTAATGGAATAGATTGTAATGGAGTGACAAATCCAAGTTTGAAATTTTTCGGTCCAGTCATCAACAAAATGTTATATATGGTCATTATTTAACAAATCTAATGGTTGCCTAAGACTTTTGCACAGTACTGTTTGCTTTAATGTTCCAGTGGTTTCCCAATGTGTGTATATTCCTGCATTCCTGTACAAACATCATGCACCCCAAAAAACCCTTAATAGCTGTCAATCTAAAACAAAACTACACTGAAATATATAGGTTTTTATTTCAATAAACAAATGTGATAACTCAAGTTTGGCCAGAGATTATTGGACTGGATAGACAAATTACTGGAGGCAGCAATTTGCATGTATCACTCACCAAGCAATAATTAATTTGCATACAAATCATCATATAATTGAGAAAATCTGTACATCTGCCATCATGCCATGGCTCTGTGTTGGACATTTACATAGGAAATTAATGGTCATGTGTCACTTTGTTGCTTGCTATACTGTGAACAGGTAGGAAAAGGACATTTACATTTACAGCATTTAGCAGACGACCTTATCCAGAGTGACTTACAATTGGTACAGTCTTACAATCCAAGCAATTGTGGGTAGAGGGTCTTGCTCAAAGACCCAACAGAGGCAGCTTGGCAGAGGTGGGATTTGAACCCTGGACCTTCTGGTCCATAGTCCATTACCTTAACTGCTAGGCTACCACAGTCCCAATTGTATAAATTGTAAGTCGCTCTGGATAAGGGCGGCTGCTAAATGACATAAATGTAAATGTAAGTTCAGGTCACTTGTTTATAGGGCAAATGCTGAAGAAAAATTGAAGGCTTCTTTTTTATATAATTTTGCTGTTTTATATTTTAACTGTTATATTGACATGTTTAAAAATAGTTAAAAATAGTTAAAAATAGATCATTTGAAATGTTTTTTTTAAATTAAGTGCCTTTCAAGTAGTAATTTGTTCGTTCATTGGATAACTACCAAAATAATTATGTTATACCATTTGAAAACTGACGTTAGATAATTTTGAAAAATGTGTTCTACATAGCTTTGGGCAAAAGCAAACTCATAACACAGATTTTCACTCAGACATAGCTAGGGGCAATTTAGCCAGTTGACATATTGGCTTGTTTTTAGGAGTTGGAAGAAAACTGGAGTATCTGGCGGAAACCACTCAGGCGTGGAGAGAACAAGCCAAACTTCATACCGATAACAATCAGAGACATGGACTGAAGCTGGAACTGTGCTCAAAACATGCTGTGGAATATTGAAACATCATGTACACTTTTAAGTCTGTCAGGTTATGTACTGTTTTGTCTGTTGGCTTGAAAGCACATTCGCTTCAAGCTTACTGGCCGCAAATAAGTGCTAGCAAAAAGTATTTACATGGTTTCTGTGATGTGACTGATGTGTAAATGAATCAGTGTCTTTGCCAGTTCAGCTCCACACTGCTGACCCAGAGTCAGTCCTCAGGGAGAGTCGGTCAAATTGTTGTTAATTGAGCATTTGGTAACAATACCAACGGAGTTACATTTTTGTAGAATGACTTTTACCCTTATTTAAGCTAAAGTACATTTTTTTTTACCAGAGCTTGCCCAACACTGGTTCCCCAATGAACACATTTTTTAGTACTCACTTCATCCTACAGTGCCTCTATTACTCAAAATGTAAATTGGATACATTTATAGGATAAAGAGCTAAAAGGTCTCACTAGTTTAATCTGAAACAGACCCGCTATGCGGCTGGTTTAACTTCACAGAGAAGGCCGGTCTAAAATAGGTCCTAATTTAAGAAGCAACTTTGGGGTTGGCGTGTAACAGTGAGGAAATTCAAGGTTGAACTAAAGCTCTCCCTCTGCACTTCTGTATTACATACATCATCCTAATCTGTGTGTTATGGAGAGTAAATCCCAGCTTAGCTAGTGTTTACTGCACCTGTCATGGCTGTCTTTGGGCTGCAACAGCTTGGGGCCACAGAGGGGCAGGTGAGGCCTGGGGGTGGATAGCACTGGGGTTTTTCAGCAAATCCCTAAAATCTTTTACTCTGCAAATGACAAGGCAGCATTCCACACTCACTCCTTTCCACTAACATGTTAAAAAGGGTTCTCAATGGGCCATGAAACCTGTCGTACCCTACTGCCCCATCTGTTCAAATAAATGGACATGGAATGAGAAAAACAGACAGAAGGAGAGAAAACTGTTTTAAGGTGAACAAATGTGTCATTCACACCAGATTATGGTAAGTGGTAAGTTCTGGCACCTCACAGGTGATAAAGAATTGGGCCATTTTGCTGTATGAATTGGCTTCACAGCTCAATACACACATATTGATATACTGATTTCACCTGATAAAGCTCAATGCGCTGCTCTGATACACGGGCCTTTTGGTTCTGCAGTCTGAAGATCCTCAGCTCGGCCTTCACCAGGTTGGATGCATTCTTCTCCATGGAGCTCACATCAAACCTGAGCCGTCTAAAGTATGGGTTGTAGTGGGTCGGAGAAATGACATCTGCAAAACACACAAAGCCAGTGTTAGAGCTGCGAGTACAAAAGCCATTCCGTTTTTGTAACAATGTTCAAGATTCTTCTGTTTCTCACACGTTTTTAGATAAAGTTTGAGAACTACATCAAAACAATTTAATAAGGCTTGAGAACTCAAACGATATCAAAACAAGTTAAACTCATGGAATTGCTTTAGAGCCAGCTGCTAAATTAATGCCACAGTCAGAAAAATATACATGCTGAATGTTCCAGAAAGCCTCTGGATTGCACCTGGTCCACACAACTTGTCTGTTCTTTCAACAATGGTGACTTGGAGAATGTTGGGGATGATGTTTGACTGGCTGACTCAAAACAGAGTTTCTATCACAAAGTGAAACCCAAAACCATTCAATTTTTGTAATACTGTTCAAAATTCTTCTGTTTCTAAAAATTAATTTAAAAAAAATCACGTGTGTTTACATGTGCTTGGGTGGCACAGCGGCAATTCACTATCTCAGAACAGCGGTAACCCAGGTTCGAGTCCCGTCAGTGCCTTCCGGTTGGTTTTGTTGTCAGAAAGGTATGATTAGCCATGTCTGAGAGAGATGAGGCTGGATGAGGATCGACAGCGACCTCTGCCTGTCCATCCCATCCAGGTCACATTAACCCCAGCTCCCTGTTACCTCCTAGGATAGGCACATCCCCGACCCTGATCATGAAATGGGGGTTAAAACGGAAAAAATCTGTTTATGTGAGCTTGGATGGTACAGTGGAAATGTGCTAGCCCACCACTGCCGTGAACCAGGTTCAAGTCCGAGTCCTAGCATTTGGCCAGGTTAGGTGTCATTAGAGATGTTGTATAGGAAGGAGACTTGTCACTGGTTGAAATATAAATGGGATGGTCCGTAATGGTTAAAAAATGGCAACTGCCGGACCAATCGGCATATTAGTAAAGGTGTCGGTGGAGGGGGGACCGGCCTATCATAATAATTTCCTTTAGGGATGCCTGATGTCTTGGTTCCCGTTCTAGTAGAGTTATATGCATGCGTAGTAGCCACAATAACCCTATGTTTTTATGTTACTTGAACTCGAAATCGTAGGCAAATTATATCATTTCGTCAGATTACACTACTGATTCTAAATATGTATTTTAAATGTTAATTTCTCTTTCAGTTTTGGATATATTGGTCTCCCATTCAAAAAGATAGGAGCCTGGTCTTGTACGGCTGGAAATAACTGCGGCAGAGTAAACAGACCTTATAATAAAGATCTTATAATGACTTTGGTGTCATGCAGGCACAACTGGTCAGATAGGGAAGGGAGGCCAGCTAGTGAATCATCTTTATACAACAGCAATTCCTACTCAGCTCTGTGATGAACTGGTCAGGACAAGCAGACGTTTGTTTCTGTGTTTGTTTGTTTATTTATGTGGTTTATTTAGTCATCAATAGCTAATTAACTACAGACAAAAGGTTACATTGATACATTATATCCAAACTAGTCAAACGTACTCAGATGGGGCCAATTTAGCGTAATCAGGTAACCTAATGCATGTCTTTGGACTGTGGGAGGAAACCAGAGCATCTGGAATAAACACACACGGACACATGGAGAACATGCAAACTCCACACAAGCAGAGTCCGTGGTCGGGATCGAACCAGGATGCTGAAGCTGGAGGCGACTGTGCTACTGTGCAGCCAGGACAAGCAAAGGTTAGCATGTTGCTTAAATAAAATGCTTGTTATATGTTGAAATATGTTGAATTCCTGGTAAAGTATTACATTACACACACAATCCTGAAGCAAAATTCAACAATCACATTGTATATAGCTACACAGTGACACCAGAAATATGTTACACTGCATAAGGTTGGGAAGTATCACTTAGCTAGATAGCTAGCCTATTTCCTTGCCAATTACAAAGGAAACACTTCACAACAAGACTAAAAACATTCCGGAAACACAAACTACACTATACACATTGGTTATATTTACACATACTACACACATTCAGTATTATATTTACACTTTTCATTTATATTCACAGCATTCACTTTGTCCAGAACTTACAGAAATGCTAGCTTGTTTTCATTTCCTCATGCTAGCACAAACAACCTACAGCCACCAAACTAATACATTGTTACAAAATGGTGTATATACAAAAACCAACAAACAGGTAGCTATGAAACACAGTACGAATAGGTAACAGATGGGTCTTTAGTCCCCGTTTGAAAACAATAAAAGACCTCCAGATGGGGTTCATTTTACCACCTGGGAGTCAGTACAGAGAAATTTGAATGCTTGTATTTCTTATCACACCACAATTACACTGCAAACAATAATTATACAACACTGTTGTTGAAAAGAAAGTGATTTAGTGAAGTATTTCACACTGCATTATGCAATCAGTACTTTTCACTTGTAAAATACAATTTATGTTAAGTACAAATTAATGTTTTTGTTTAAAAATAATTAGGAGGTGATTCATCAGACATCCGACTGATTCTCCTCAGTCTCTGACAGCATTTTATGTATTGTCCAAAATGTCTGGGGAAAATATTAATGTGAAGTTTACCTCTGAAACCCGAGTCTCAGAAAAAGTGAGCGATCACCACACAGATCTATGGGGTGTGCGGGTCAGAGAACTCAAACTATATCTAAACAATTTATACTCATGGCAGTGATTAAGAGGCAGCTGCCCAATTAATGTGCTTAGAGAAAAATACACATCTTGGATATTCCAACAAAACTCTAAATTACACCTTGTCCACACAACTTGTCCATTCTTTAAACAATGGTGACTTGGAGGATGCTGGAGATGATGTTTGACTGGTTGACTCAAAACATCTGAGTTTCTATCACAAAGTGAAACCCGAGGCCTGATTTTACACAGCTATTTTGACAGGACACATTAGGAATAGGATAAGCTATTTTTTTGACAGAGCCTAATGAATTTGTCATGATCATGTGTGCCTAAAATAAATCCCACAAAAGTGGAAGTTTAAGTAAACAAATCAGAGACAGCTGGGAATATGGTGTCTGTATGAGCCCAGTAGTACTTGCATAATACCCAAAACCATGTGCGGCTGCTATGTGCCCTGACCAGGCTCTGCACACTGTGTAGCGAGATCACACAAACTGAACAGGAAAACTGTGATAGCAAATGAGGAAAATCTGCAAAGGCCACACACACTGATGCTGGTGATTTTTATATCTGATAGGAAAAATAAAACTGCATTGAAATAAAACTGTACTGATGTTTGAGGTAAGAAACAATTTTAAATATGGCAACTTTAAGTCAGTAGTTCTTTCCCTTGGTATGTACCAAGGGGAAAGTCCCAACTGCAATACACTTTTTTGTCATACAGTCTGAAATAAAGACCTATTTAAAATATGTTTTCAAGCTTTAATTGCGTATTTTGCCTTACAACACTAAAATATGAAAGGCAACAGTTCTAAAAATTATCCTTCATTCATTCACTTTCTTATCCGCTTAATCCTGGACAGGGTCGCGGGAGAACCGCTGCCTGGCTGGCGGCTTAGGTGCAAGACAGGAACAACCCTAAAGAGTGTGCCAATCCATTGTAGGGCACACACACTCTCACAGACAAGCACACACTAGGGCCACTTTAGTGTAATCAATTAATAAAGCATGTCTTTGATCTGTGGGAGGAAACCGAAGTACCCAGAGTAAACCCACAAGGCCACAAGGAGGACATGCCAACTCCACACAGAAAGCTTCGAACCCAGGATCTTCTCACTGTGAAGTGATATTACTAGCCACTGTGCCACACCTTTCTAAAAATTAACTTTAGTTTTTGCCAATTATTCTGGCCATAGAACCTTTGCAAATGAGACTATGTGTGACAATTTGTCAGAAGAGCTTTCTTTCTTGGCCCATACAGGTCGGATTTGTGTAGAGCTTGTGAGATTGCAGTCACAAACACAGACTAACCAAATTCAAAGTAAATTTAAAGTTGCCACTGGCCTCTTGGTACATTCCCGGATCAACATAACCCTGGTTCCGTCATTTACATTTACATTATTTAGCAGACGCCCTTATCCAGAGCGACTTACAATTGATACAGTCTTACAATCCAAGCAATTGTGGGTTATGGACCCAAGGACCCAACAGTGGCAGCTTGGCAGAGGTGAGATTTGAACATTGGACCTTCTGGTCCATAGTCCAGTACCTTACCCGCTAGGCTACTACATTCCCACATCCAGTTTGGAGGGACATCCAATCTAGCCAAGATGTTGGATGCATTCACTTTCTACTCCTTAATGCTCTGTGTGGCAGTCTGAAGGAAAGGTAAAGCTTATCAAAATGTCTATCCTTCTCCTAACTTGTTTCTTTCCATAACTTTATCCCACAGTCCTTTTGAAAGTACATTTCCAACTATGGTGAATTTGTTTGTGTTACCATTATTCCGAAGTGATCAAAATTACTAAACTGTATGTCATATAGTGTTTGGTCTGGAAGGTGATTGGTTGTACCTGAGCAAGTTACCCTAAAAAGGCTGATCCAAATGAGATATGTTTCTAATTAAAGTCAACAGTCAAATATATCTATATTGATCTTTTTACAACAAAGCATTCTCTCAAAGCAGCCTTGTCTACATCCGTAGCCCTATTGAGCTATTGTGCAAGTTACTGTGACAGTGGCAAGGAAAATCTCGCTACTTGTGTTGTATACATGTGCAACCTACTGTCATTGAACAATAAGGTGCTACTATTGTTAGAATGTTTTGTCTGAGAAGATAGTTACTTTAAAACAACTGGAGCCGTAAGAATCCTGTGTGGAAGGTAATTTTGTCCCTAGTGAGGAGGATGGTTAGACAGGTAAAAACTTCAAAGATCACAAATGGAGATTTGCAGAATACAACTGGATTATACCTCCACAGGAACGATCTGCAATGTGTGCCAGAAGAAAGCATTTTTTATGTAATCACGAATGTAGGCATCTGGAGTTAATTACTTGAAACTTTGACTTGAATCTTGTTCTGTGGTCACATGATACAAAACTGAGGTTGTGCCTGCAAACATTTGGCTTAGAATTCAAAGAAGGACGATTATAAAAATAACCTAAAAGAAGAGAAAACACCTAATCTTTACCTAAACAGTTAACTATGATAGAAATTGTGAATGAAAATATGGCTGCCTTTGCTAGAAAGACACAAGTTTGTTGTGGCTGACTGAGCAGCGCAGTAATCCAAACAGACATAGAAATACACACAAAAATGGTTAAGTGAATCTTGTATGACTGTATCTGTATGTTGCTGTGTTGCTCATCTGCTAAATGTTGTCAATGTAAATGTAAATGAGGATGAGATTCTCCAAAAGGAACATGTTGGATCTGGAGACATTCTGCACTGAGGAGAGTGTCAGGTTCTTTGCTCTATATCTCCAATCTCATTCAACATTACTGAAGGACATTCAGTGCAGTTACAGTACAATGCAAAAGTCTTAGATCACCATTAGATTTGTTGTTTCAGCAATGGAATAAAGACCATATATTGTCATTAGACCCAAAAATGTAAACATTGGATTCATTACTCCATGATACTCTTTTCCACTGATCTTCATTCCAATATTTCTGATTTTTAACATATATTACCCTTTTCACCCTGTTCCCCTTTCCAAAAATGTGGTTTCTTTGCTGCTACCCTTCCCAAAAGACCATCATCAGACTGTATAAGGGCCAACTTGGCATCCCCGATGACGTGTAAGGGGAGATCACACTAAATACTTGCCACTGTAGTCTATAGAAGCTGTTTTTCATACTGCATACAAGTTATCTGTGTTTCTGGTTGTGTTCTAATAGAGACAAAGAAATCATTATATGGTCATTGCATAAACAATGGTACAGTATATCTAATCTAATGGTGGCCTAAGACTTTTGCACAGCACTATATGTTGGCAAAGGAAGACTACACAAGGTACTAAATGCGTTGTGTCAGCCATTTTACTCGTGGTTATTTTTTCCAATAAATTAAGAAGGATACTTTTAATTAAAGCTTAAAGTAGAATTTGTTTATATACTGCATATTAAGTATGAGATGAAGCTAATTAACTACAAAGACATTTAACCCAATTCTGTATTAAATAGCTTTACCAAGCGTACCCATATTATGGAGGTGTAAGGTGTATGTATCGCATTGGCCATAAAAGTGTAGCACTGAAATATTATTGAGTCCAAAACTCCTGATCACAGGCTTTTGGTGGTTGTTTGTCTCGCGTTCCTTCTTTCTTCTCCCCTTCTTTCCTCTCTCTTGGATACTCTTGCTGACAGGAAGCCAATACTAACTTTTCACTATATGACCAGGAGGACAGATGGGCCAAGACTAACGAAGCCCTTGCTAGCTTCTTTCCCATCCATCAACAAAAAAAGTCACACTTCAAAACTTCCAGAAGGCTTCTTAAGGAGCAGAGTTTAAATAAACTTCTCCCCAGCATCCTGTGCCTCAATGAAAGGCTCTGCTGTGATCGCCTTTACAGTAGAGACTCTGAAAGCGGAATGAGGCACGCCACTGTGATGAACGCACATTATTGTGTGTTTATACACAAACTACGTCATCAGTGCTTGCCCATGCAAAAAAATAATGAAACCTCTAATCCTAATATACCATGATTTTCCTGTCACACGCCAGTCCTCCAGGGAATATGGGCTGACTCAGTAAGCTAACCGCCCATTTACTGAGGTTCAGTAGCAAAGATGGGAGTCAAACCACGGTACCACTGATTTATTTGAATGTGGCATGAAAGTGATCCACCACAACTGGCGCCACTGTGGTCTGATTGCCCGCTTGCCTTGCCCAGATTTGGGCACCGTGCTTGGTGGAGGAGAGAGTGGCTATATGACTCCTGTATCTGCCAGGAATACATATGCATCAGCAGTGCTGCCACCAAGTCAGGCTAAATTGAATTATCACTGGTGAAACATGATTCAAAATCGTTTTTATTCTAGATGTAAAATAGAATCACTTTCACTAGTAGTGTAAGGCTTTTGGCCCACATGGCACAAGTGGTAAATGTGGATGGAATGGCAGCACTGCAGGTAGGGTTGGCGCCAAACGGCTCCAGCAATCTTGGGTTAGATGGCTTGCTGAGTTTATTCTGATCTCCCCCAGGTACTCTGGTTTGCTTCTACATCCCAAAAACATGCCTGTAGCTGGATTGGCTGTTTAATGTGTTTTGAGTGTTTAATGCTCTGTGATTGACTGCTCTATCCAGAGTGTATTCCTGCCTTGCACCTAGCATTTGTAAGATAGGCTCCAGACCCATGATGGAATTCAGAAGTATAAAGTGCTTACTGGAGGTGAGTGAAAGCATAAATATGGAAAGAATAGCAGTTAGTGTTGAGCTAATCAGCTTTGATTGAGTAATAACCACTCAAGTGGTTGTTATTACAGGGTGATGCTGGGTAGTACCTCACAGAGTGATGGAGTAACTCACCATTAACATACCAGTGTTCAGATAAAGTATGAGATGGTAATATTAAGAAAGGTGAAGCATGTGTCAAACACAGGCAGCCATTTATAACCACAGTTTATTCAGCATCGTGGAAATTTGAACAGTGTCCAGAGCATGTGAACAATCAAACTTAAGCATACATAACAGACCGGGTGTGCACATGCCCTCTATATATATGCTCTATCCTCTAACATTTTTCCATATCAGGCCATTACAAACATTTGGCTAATAGACCCTGAATGGCTTCCTGAGCGTGCAACAATGATGAAGAGAAGGAAATGGGAACTTGCAGCCATCGTACACGAGCTTCCTTCCTAAAAAGAGGGACGCTCACACAGATGTCTTTCCCTCCTCTTTCATTTTGGCCCAGAGGCCCGTGCAGCAGCATTAGATGATCCTCCCTCGGCCTGTTGATAATCAGCCACCACAGCTTGGCTAACACATCAGTGCACCACCCAATGTATGGCCTCACCTCATTCACCCTCTCCGAAATGCACATTCACGCACGCACACAAACATTAGGAATAACTGCACCGTGTGCGCGTACTAGAGGATTAGCTGTTCACCCTAAACGGGATATGCATCTTGAGCATATTACATTGAGCAGACATTTGTTCCAGCACGCTGGAGCTATGTTACTAATTTGCGCCAGTGGTTAGTTTGTCTCCTCACTGATCGGGGAATCCCGTGCCAGGAATTTGCTCCCAATGTCCTTTGCTCTGTTGCTGAACCCAGATTTGTTTCCTGTTCTATGGACCCACTCCAGTATAGTGTGCATATATAACCACTGTTGCTGAGCAGGGCATCACCTTTTCTCGGTATAAGTCACAGAGGAAAAGCAGTTTTATTGAGAAGTGACAGAAGGATAATGTTACTCACACATAGACAGACATTACAGGCGCATACATATGCGGGCATAGACGTAAACACAGATGCACACAAAAACCTAATTCAAAAATAAATCTAAACCTAGCCATAAACACTGACACAAAAATAACTGATTGGGACTTGTAGTTTTTAAAGGGCGTAAACAAGGTCGAAGCACATTCCTGAGGCGGGACCCACAAAATCAAACAAAATCTTTTTTTTCACATTATCAGTGGTCAGTGTTTATTTTACAAGCTAATTTTGGTGTAGTCATAATGTAGTCATTTGTTCATTGTTAGTCGTAGTCAAATTTCAGTTCATGAAAAAACTATATCAGCGTCGGAAAACTTGTCAAATATAAATATCGTAGTATCACATGCACTAGTAGTACTATTTGAGGTTTTGAGAAACTCGATTAAAAAAAAAGCCATGCCTGTACAGTGTTCTGTAGTGTGTGCACAGTGTACTGTGATAACAGTTGTGCAGTACAGTACTGTGCAAAAGTCTTAGGCCAACATTAGATGTATTGTATTACAATTGGTATCATGGCCATATATAACATATTGAGGAATGGACCCAATAACTTCAAATTTGGATTCGTCACTCCATAATATTGATCTTAATTTCAATCTTTGTGAGCTTTAGCATATCTTAGGCTTTCCATCTTGTTCCCTTTCTGAAAAATTGGTTTCTCGGCTGTAGTAATACTTATATTCTGTGTAGTAAATATTCTGTCGTGTATATTGTATAGGGTAGTTGTCGTCCTGTAGTGCATTTTCTCCATAGTGCTGTAATAATTCTACATTGTGTGTAAATGTCCACAGGAGTAAGTGTGTATGCAGCATACTGATGTAGCAGGTCTGTGTTGTGTAGGCAGCATTATGTAGTAACAGTTCTGTATTATGTGTACAGTATACAGTAGCAAAAGTTCTGTAGTGCACTGAAACTGCCCATAATTTCCTAGACACATAAAGTAGGCACATAAAGGCACACGCCTTTCTGTCTTTCTTTCTTTCTGCCTTTCTATGTCTAGATACTTTTTCAGATTTCACACAGTCCATAACACAAATGTGTAATCACATTCACCAGTGCCAGCAACACATGTGCTTTCAGTCAAACAATGCTGACATACTACCTTTTTGTGTTGTGTACACTTCTCTTATCTAATGTAGTTCTCTGGAAAATCCAAAATGTTCCCAAACAGGAGACCCAAAGGATACAGGAGACCCATCAAACTCTGGCTTTGCATTCGCCATACTTACAAGGTTGAATCATTGATCATGTGCTAATTCAGTTGCTGAGTTACAGCTCCATTAGGGAATTGAAGGTTAAACTGAATTTTTAATTTTAGTCACGCACACAGAGACGGAAAAGGGAGAGCAAACTGTATCTTGTCAACTATCACTTCACTAACGTTGCGGTTGACTGACCGTCCGAGCATAAAAAAGGTTATGCAAGGTTAAAGCTAGACACTATTCACAATGAAAACAACAGAAAATATATAAACTGTAGTAATAATTTCTGTAGTATAGTAGTGTACAGTATGCTTTATTAACAGTTCTGTAGTGTGTGCAGTATAGTGTAACAGCAGTTTTGTAGTATGTGTACATTATGCACACTGTAGCAAGAGTTCAGCAGCGTGTCTACATTATACTGTAGCAAAGGTTTTGTAGGGTGTGTAAAACATACTGCTGCAACACATGTAAGGTGTACAGTATACTGTAATAACAGTTCTGTAGATGTATAGTACATTGTAGTAACAGTTCTGTAACAGACGTATTCCAATAACAGGGCTGTAGTGAAGGAACAGTAGCAGTATACTGTAGTAACAGTTTTGCAGGGTGTGTACAGTATACTGTAGTAACAGTTTTGTAGTGTGTGTAAAGGATACTGTAGTAACAGTCCTGTATTGTGTGTATAGTATACTGTAGTAACAGTCCTGTAATATCTGTACAGTATACTGCAGTAACAGTCCTGTAGTGTGTGTATAGTATACTGTAGTAACAGTCCTGTAATATCTGTACAGTATACTGTAGTAACAGTCTTGTAGTGTGTGCATAGCACACTGTAGTAACAGTCCGGTAGTGTGTGTTTAGTGTTCTGTAGTAACAGTTTTGTAGTGTGTGTGTGCAGTATACTGTAGTAACAGTCCTGTAATGTCTGTACAGTATACTATAGTATCATTTTTGTAGTGTGTGTACATTATACTGTAGTACCAGTCATGTAGTGTGTGTACAGTATACTGTAGTAACAGTCCTGTAGTGTGTGTACAGTATGCTGTAGTAGCAGTCCTGTAATGTCTGTACAGTATACTGTAGTAACAGTCCTGTAGTGTGTGTACAGTATACTGTAGTAACAGTTTTGTAGTGTGTGTACAGTATACTGTAGTAACAGTCCTGTAATATCTGTACAGTATACTGTAGTAAAATTTTTGTAGTGTGTGTGTACAGTATACTGTAGTAACAGTCATGTAGTGTGTGTACAGTATACTGTAGTAACAGTCCTGTAGTGTGTGTACAGTATACTGTAGTAACAGACCTGTAGTGTGTGTACAGTATACTGTAGTAACAGCCCTGTAGTGTGTGTATAGTATACTGTAGTAACAGTCCTGTAATGCTGTACAGTATACTGTAGTAACAGTTTTGTAGTGTGTGCATAGTATACTGTAGTAACAGTCCTGTAGTGTGTGTTTAGTGTTCTGTAGTAACAGTTTTGTAGTGTGTGTACAGTATACTGTAGTAACAGTCATGTAGTGTGTGTACAGTATACTGTAGTAACAGTCTGTAATGTCTGTACAGTATACTGTAGTAACAGTCCTGTAATGTGTGTACAGTATACTGTAGTAACAGTTTTTGTAGTGTGTGTACGTATACTGTAGTAACAGACCTGTAGTGGTGTGTACAGTATACTGTAGTAACAGTTTTGTGTAGTGTGTGTACAGTATACTGTAGTAACAGTTTTTGTAGTGTATGTACAGTATACTGTAGTAACAGACCTGTAGTGTGTGTGTTATAGTATACTGTAGTAACAGTTTTGTAGTGTGTGTACAGTATACTGTAGTAACAGTCCTGTAGTGTGTGTACAGTATACTGTAGTAACAGTCCTGTAGTGTGTGTACAGTATACTGTAGTAACAGTCCTGTAGTGTGTGTACAGTATACTGTAGTAACAGTCCTGTAATGTCTGTACAGTATACTGTAGTAACAGTTTTTGTAGTGTGTGTACAGTATACTGGTAGTAACAGTCCTGTAGTGGGGTGTGTACAGTATACTGTAGTAACAGTTTTGTAGTTGTGTTGTTTAGTGTTCTGTAGTAACAGTTTTTGGAGTGTGTTGTACAGTAATACTGTAGTAACAGTCATGTAGTGTGTGTACAGTATACTGTAGTAAACAGTCCTGTAGTGTGTGTACAGTATACTGTTAGTAACAGTCCTGTAGTGTGTGTTACAGTATACTGGTAGTAACAGTCCTGTAATGTCTGTACAGTATACTGTCGTAACAGTTTTGTAGTGTGTGTTTTAGTGTTTCTGTATAACAGTTTTGGAGTGTGTGTACAGTATACTGTAGTAACAGTCCATGTAGTGTGTGTGTACAGTATACTGTAGTAACAGTTTTGTAGTGTGTGTACAGTATACTGTAGTAACAGTCTGGTAGTTGTGTGTTTAGTGTACTGTAGTAACAGTTTTGTAGTGTATGTGCAGTATAATGTTTGCTCTGTACTATGTGTTTTACCACATACTGTTGTACAGTTTTGTTTTGAGTGTACAGTATACTGCGTAATAGCTCTGTAGTGTGTTTTAAGTCTACAGTTGTTACAATTTTCGTTACTTGTGCAATAACAGTTTCTTATTTGTGTGCAAAACATTGACAGCTGTTTAGTGTATGTAAAATACTATAGAGTAGTGGTTGTGTAGTGTTGTGTAGGGTATACTGTAGTAAACATTCCATAGTCCTGAGTGCATCCTGGTGACATACCTAGCCCAGGTAAAAGTACCCAGCCCATCCACATCATGTAAAAGAAAACAGGTCTAACCAGCTAATCAGTCCAGGTGAGGTCCGCATGTACGCTGCAGGTGTACGTACAACAACAGTTAGGATGGTCGCTCATCACATACTGAGCAGGGTGCAATGCACTGTTTGTTGTTGTGACACATTCCTTGGCACCCAAACAACTTACTGCTAGTTTGCTATTTCTTCTCACCCTGAACTACACTTCTCCTTAGTAGGCACTCACAGCTGCTGACCGGGAGCACCCCACAAGCCTTGCCACTTTTGGAGATTCTCCAATTCAGCCGTCTGGCCATAATACATTTTCCCTTGTCATAGTCACTCAAAGTCAATTTACCATCTGCCCATTTTTCTGCATCCAGCATGTCAACTACAAGAAGCCATCTGTTTGTTTACAGATCTAAACCTGCATGCACCAATTGAACTGAGATCATCAAGGTTTTTGGCACAGCTGTATATATATACAGAGGGAGCCTGAGACCACTAGTGAAAATGCTTGTTTGGATCTTTGTGGAGAAGGATTCATACTGCTGCTCAAAACTTTGCAATAACTACTTGAAGACCAAAGAAGATCAAGTAGTGCTAACCATTTCCTCTATTGTCATCTGACCTAAACCCCATCAAACATTTTTGGGGGCGCTTGAATACAGAGAAACCAAAGATTGATTAACATCACAAGATGTTCTGTGAAATATTGTGAAATCATGCTGGGATAACATGGATCATGAGATTTTGCATAAACTTGACATATTGGCACTTGCCCATTGGAAATATATAATTAGCCAGTCACATGGCAGCAACTCAACGCATTTAGGCATGTAGACATGGTCAAGATGAACTGCTGAAGTTCAAACTGGGCAGATGGGCTACAGCAAGACCAAAAGGAAAGACTTATAAAAGACAGAAACGAATCTTATACCACCTGGTCAGAATGGACAGAAGGGCTACAGTGGTACAAGTCACAAAAATGTGTTAAACACACAGTGCAGCAGCCCCTGCACTGTGAGTATGGGGCTGCCTCATCAATGGTATGTGATAAGCATTTTATTTGACACTTTCTTGCTCAAGCATTACCTTGGGCATCACTTTTTCTTGAGTAACCTTTAACATATTTTTTGGCTTTTTAACCCACCTCTGATCTACATACTATAACAGTTGTAGAGGGCATATGGATGTCACAGTGGACAGAGTACACCCAGTTTCTGGCTGCTGTATATAACATGATCATGATTTCACTTTTTACTTGCCATGGTGCTCTGAGGCATGACATGTGGCTTTAATAAAATATTACATTAGGATTTTATTTATGAGCCGATATTCATTTTCCTGGTTGTTAGTGAGAATGACAACAATACCCAAGCTTGCAAATATTTGAACAACCACTTTTTCAGTGTCATTTTTTTACCCTTAATATGAAAACCCAGAACAAATATTGGTACTGCAGTACTAAAAGCTCCAGGACGACAAGTAGGGGGAAAGTATTTGACCTACTTCTGAGCGGTTCTCGATTCTGTAAGAAGGTATGCTCTCAGATTCCCTGCAGCTTCCATTACAGAAGGACACACTGTTCTCTTTTTGTCAACCTTCAGGCCTAGAAAGAGACATGTCAACTACATTAATCATATGAAAAGCGAACAGATAGAGGGATAGGGCAGCGGATTGCAGGCTGCGTTATTTCTCATTTAGTTACGTGGCAAGAACGCCGAGCCTGAGAACAGCAGTTGAGGCCTGGTGAGCTGGAACTGAATCCGGGCTTCACAAAAAAAAAAAAAAGCAGGAAAACAGTCGAGGAGTGGGAGTACGGGAAAAAGGAACCAGAAGGAATGGCTAGAGGTGGGAAGGAACTGGAGAAAGATGGAGAGAGAGAGAATGTGAGACAGTGCCTCCGCCCAGCAGTTCACCTGCCAATACCAAATTGAAAACAACTCTGCACATAATCCCTGGGAACTAAAAATACCCAATGCTTTGAAGCCCTGTCAGTCTGCACACGGTTCCTTCCCAGCAACAGCCTGACAAGCACTCGTACTTAACAAAGAGTTAAATGATAGACTATGTGGACGGGGCTGCAGTCTTGCTGGCACTCTGTAGACACTTTGCTTCTACTGTTGTGTGGCAACCATAAAACAAGCAACTGCAACAAAGTGTTCTCAATGACCCTGCAAATGCCAGCACAGATGGACTATCCTTGATCTGTTAGTAAATTTCAAACCTTCTCACTGGCTCACCACAGTTTGTAGTGTCACTTCCCAGTGGGATCTGCTCTCGTTTGCAGAAATCATAACAAAGACAAACAATAAGAGAGATAACAACCTGAAAGGAAGTTCTCTCAAACACTCCGTCTGTTACAGTCTCCCTGACATTTGCATTAATTAACTGCTGGCAAAAATCCAGGCACCTTCCCACGCAGGCCCAGTGCATCCCTCACTCCTACAGAGTCTTAGATAGATGGGCTCCAGATCTCTTTCCCACACTGTGCTTTACTTGTGTTAGAATATCGTATTACGCAGGAGCGGTGCTCTTGCTGTAAACAGAATGAAAGTGTTGGAGGAAAAGTTGTTATTCTTTTTCACGTTCTCTCCCCCCCACCACCCACCCCCCCTCCCATTACTCTCTTGGAATACAGTTACGCAATAGAGTTTGGCCGATGGAGAGAAGGCAGCGCATCCAGGTCTTGCGTAAGTTGAACGAGCCACACTTTTCACAACAACTTCACCAAGCAGAGCGTGCCCATGGCCTATCCTTCTCCAGAAAGAAAGATTGACAAAGACAGACAACCAGTGAGGCTATAGTTCTACTACACCCACATTGATACCTGTTCAGATTCAGATACTTAATTCACAGGCACAAATAGACCCACGCTCCAAAACACAGACTGTTAAATTCATATCAGGATCACTGAACTCAATGTGCAAAACATTACTCCCAAACGCAAAGCAGCTCATAAAGCACGGAGCCGCAGATTAAATGCAGTTTTTGGCTGTGCGTACCCCCTTATTATGCTCTCCAAGACTGTGTTAATAAAGTGTTATCACATGCAGGTTTCCTTACGGCTTGCTGGAGATCAAACTCGATTTGTTTCCACTCATATCACACACATGCACCTGAGTTTTTTGTGCAGCACCGCAGCACCCCCCCAAAAGAAACACTGCAGTGCACGGACCTAGAGGCTGAGTCCTCGGAATGGCTCGGCCCTAAAAAGAGTTCTGTGCACTGCTCACTTGGCCCTGCTGGATTGTTTTTGGGAGAGCCCCTCAACACCACAGTGTTTATTTACAGTGTAAGAGGAAAGAGGGGCTTGAGTGTTCTCTTGCAGTCACTAAACATAATCTGTCATGCACACGCATCGGCCTTCTCGCTAAGCTGCACAAACACTGGCACGCTTCAACCTCCCCCTCTCTCATCCTCCTTCGAGCTCTTCTTGTCAACATGTGTGCGTAATCATAACTGAACACGTAAATACAGAACGAGTAAATAACATCACTAACCAATGTGTATTCACAAAACAATTATTAACAGCTGGTCCAGCTTGCGCCAATGGCCCTAACAACCGAAAGATATGTCCAAAGATCTGCGATTACCACTCTTTATTGGTAGGTTCAGCCATTTCAGCCACACCCACTGGGAACAGGTGCATCAAATCAAGCAGACTGCCATGGCTTTTCCATGGACAAACATTGGCAGTAGAGTATAGGGTTGTGCTAGAGACGTTAGTGACTTTCAGTGTGGCACCTTCCAAGTCAGTCATTCTACCTTGCTTGAGCCGCTCCTGTCAACTTAAGTTTCTGCTTTGTTGCAGTGGATGTCAAGGAACAACAACGGCTCAGTCTTTGCCACAAAATTCACAGAACAGGATGCAACTGAGTTCCAAACTGCCTCTGGAAGCATTAACAGTATGAGAAATGTTCATGATCAGTGCAAAATGTTAGAGAGAGAGGGAGGAGTGGAACACGTTCTCTGACGTCACATATCCAGACAAATCTGGGTAAACCAGGCAACACTGGCTTGTATGTGACTAAGGTTTGGTGAAATAATGAACTGTGGCTGTTTTCAGCTGGCGTCCTTAGTCCCACTGAGATCAAATAATACACAATAATATTCTAGAGATTCCAAATCGTGCTGGGCGATATGGCTTCAAATCAATATCACTGGATTGTTTTTGGGAGAGCCCCTCAACACCACAGTGTTTGTTCATCTTGTTCATATTGTGTAGCATCTGTAAACACAGTGGGGAGCATATTAAGAGAAATTTAAAAAGTCTTTTAACATAATAATAAAAATACAAAATCGGTTAATGTCGGTTTCGATTCATTTTGAATTGCCCAGCCCTAATTCCAAATTTGTGGCAGCATTATAGCAACCATTGCCTCCTTCAGTATGACCGTGCCATAGACACAAAGCAGGAAAGAAGAAGTGTGAGATGGTAGCCGACAGTACGTTTTTCCCAGTACTGCCAAACTACCAATGTTGGATGCCTAAGCAGGTCCAACCAGAGTGTATCAGTCATAACTCACTCTGAGTAAGGGCATCTGCCAAACCCTCTAAGTAGTTTGTTGAGATTGGTGTGAATGAAGTCGCCTGGCGTGCACAGCGCCCTAACCTTCGTCCAACAGCTTCGAATTGGAACAGTGACTGAGAGCCAGGCCTTATCGCAAATGAGATCAAGAGTGTTTTGAAATACTTATGGTAGTATATTGGAGTGAAACTGCTTCCATGTAGGATTAAGGATGTAGAAGCTACTTATGGCTAAAAAGCTCTCACAGTACACAGTATGGAAGTACTGGTAGATGTATGCAAGTATACATTCGGTTTGTGAAAAGGGTCATTGACCGAAATTGCCATTGCCAGAACATACCATAGTCACATAGTCTTTTTATGCTACTGTAATGTCAATATAAAGCACTATCGCACTGCACTACTATTACAATTCACTGTACTGCTAATGATGCTGTAGCATTAATGATGTTGGGACCCATGACACCAGATATGATCATCAGGAAGAACAATGTGTTATTAATCATGTCATTTAACATCCTGATACATGTTTGCTGTGTGTTTGCATATGTCGCCCATTACTTTGTGTTAGCATGACGTGTTACAGTACAGACATGGTTCCAATTAACAAAAACTGAACATGGCTTTTCACCTCGCGTCATTAATCTTTATAGTTCATAACCAGTACATCTTACAGGATTAACAACCCATCTGCACTGAACATGCAATAATTCTTTATTAGCCTTTCATGATGTTTCTACTTGAACCTACATTATTTGGAGGGAGTTCGATCGATCTAAATGTGTATATTATGGTCTGCATGGTTAACACAGAGAACATCTAATAAAAAGCTGATTTTAAGGAGAAAGAGCCGCATTGTATCATAATAAGAATAATGGTTTAGCTGAGTCAATAATAGGAGTTTTAAGTGTCAGCATTTGTTATGCTCTAATAAAATGCAGGCTTGCTCAGTTGGTGCTGTGATGTGGGTCTAGATATTTGTAAAGCTGCTCTGAGCCAATGCTCTATTGTAAATGGATGGTTAAAGTACTGCACAATAACCCAGAAGGTCCAGGGTTCAAATCCCACCTCTGCCAAGCCACCACTGTTGGGTCCTTGAGCAAGGCCCTTAATTCACAATTGCTTGGATTGTATGAGTTGCTCTGGATAAGAGCGTATGCTAAATGCTGTAAATCAAATAGTTAATCTTAAGTTTTCAAAAAGGTCGCGATAACAAACGTGTCAGTCTTCTGCGCTCATGAAGTGGTTCAAGTACAACATTTTTTAAATATTTAACTTCCTACTTAGAGGTCCTACTCATAATCCTAACAGCTTTGAGGAGGCAAGTTTTAGATATTTAAGTGAGCATGATCTTAAAGGTCACAGCTAACTGTTTGCAATTTCATAGACTGGGTAATAAGAACACATTTCTTTATTGTCAGTTTATTCAACAACTTTTTAGCAACACAAACAATAGCTAATCTCACATGCTCCGCAGCACAACTTCCCTTTCTTGTAAGAGAAAAAACAACAATTCTAAGCCCTACAGACCTGTATGGTCACTGTGGAAGCTTTGTGTCATTATATACAAGACATTGTACCTTAGTACTTAGCTGCAGGACACATGAACTTGTCTTGGTCCTCCCAAGGTTTCTTCCTTATAACGTTTAGGAAGTTTTTCCTTGCCACTGTTGCCCTAGGCTTGCTCAGTTTAAGATTGGCTCTAGATATTAGATGATAATCTGAAATTGTAAAGCTGATTTGAGACACTGCTAAAATGCTAAAATGACTAAAATCCATATACCACTAAAATGTTTGCCCAATTTGAGGGATGAAAACATATCTTCTTTTTCCCCAGACATGTCGTGTTTTCGGACAAAAAAAATACATCTCCATTTCTACACTGGCTAAAATGTTTGAGTTTTGGCTTTACTTTCATACTGATGTTTGCCTTCTGCAGTCGCTATACACTTTGCAATACTTGTACTTTATTTCTACTTCTACTCTGCTTTTTGGTCGCAGCCCCAGAAATACCCTGCACTCAGCTGGTCAAACTGCTTCTCTTACCCTGACGTTTGTGAAGCACCACACCACAGCAACAGCCAAAGACAGGCAGCACCTTGCTTGAAGACAGTAGTGCATAACGTGAAAGACAGGGGGGGAGACTGTGGTAGCCTAGCCGTTAAGGTACTGAACTATGGACCAAGAGGTCCAGGGTTCAAATCCCACCTCTACCAAGCTGCCACTGTTGGGTCCTTGAGCAAGGCCCTTAACCCACAATTGCTTGGATTGTAAGACTGTACCAATTGTAAGTCACTCTGGATAAGGGCGTCTGCTAAATGCTGTAAATGTAAATGTGAAAGTATATTTGGGCACATCTGGAGGACTTGTGAAAGACATGAAGCCAATGTTATGTAAAAGATGATCAAGGTTAAACTCATTTTTGTTTATTTTATGGCAGTAAACATGCCATAAAGCCATTTGATATTAATACTGTTAACTGTTCTGTTGTGTTCTGGTTAATCTTAGCCAATCTGGCATTTCCTTCCATCATAACTATGCATGGTTTCTGTCATCCAACTGGCATAAGGCTTCGTGACTTTGTCCAAACAATAAATAGAAATACAGATAATTAATAATAACTGGTTTCATTGACCTTTAGGTAATTAATTCAAATTTGTAACATCTGGGAACAGCTTTTAAAGGACAAGCTAATTTTGCGATAGATAAGGTCTTATATCTCAGGTCTGACTGGTTATTGAAAATGTAAGGAATCAAAATGAAAGTTCAAGTTTTGAGATAATGACTTGAAAAGGGTTTGGTGATAATAGCTTTTATAAATGTTTTCAATGGACCACAAAAACCATAGACTGAACACAGACTCAGATTGTGTGGCACTCTTCCTATGTCTGCATGGGTTTCCTCCAGATACTCTCCAGGTTTTCTCCCGCATTTCAAAGACATGTATTAGGTCACCAGGTGTCTTTAAGATGCCCCAGTGTGAGTGAGTGTGTGTGCCCTGCGATGGACTGAGACCATGCCTAGAGCTGGATCTTTCTTTGTGCCCTATGCTCCCAGGCAAGGCCCTCGAATCCACCTCTGCCAAGCTACCACTGTTGGGTCCTTGAGCAAGGCCCTTAACTCACAATTGCTTGGATTGTAAGACAGTATCAGTTGTAAGTCGCTCTGGATAAGGGCGTCTGCTAAATGCTGTAAATGTAAATGTAAAAACCATAATATTCCATCTCTGGGAAAACAACATAAAACCAACACTGACTTTAACTAGTTCAGGATGCACTTTGAATGTGGATCTGACCAAGTGAATGCTACAGTAGATTTAATGGAAACACTTTCAGTCACGTGTCATCTTGTGTCTAAAACATGTGGCAGAATTATCCATGTATCAGTGATACTTCTGTGTGGAGACATCTGCTACATTTGGAAATGCTGACTCAGCCAGATTAGCCAGCTTGCTTAGACAATTCAAAACAGAAGGAAACAGATCAGACCGAAAGCGTTGAAAGTAAATAAACATTATTTTCTAATCATTAAAAACTGTCTGGGATAAGACATTTTATACTGGACACCTTTACTTCCTATTAAACATACCAGGATCTATTTTTAAGAAGTAGTGAAGATATACTGTATAAAATCCTCCTGCAACTAAATACTAGCAAGATGGCTAGCTAACTGCTAGTAAACTTCATTAGCTTGCATCTATCATCGTAGATCTAACTGAGATTTCAGTATTGGCCTGTTTGATATCTATCATCTATCACATTTCTATCATATTTAGTTATTTTATTTATTGATCGCATTCTCCCCCATCAATCCTGGTCAAGGTTCTGGTGGGGTCTGGGGCCTACCACAGAATTCACAGGGAGCTAATTGGCATGTACCCTTAATGGCTGAGTAATGTCACTATTGCAGCACTTGGGGTAGCCACCCAATCGATGCCTGTGTGGTGCCCAGTCCAGCCAGGACTAGAACCCAGGTCACAGTGGTGGTGACCTGGGCTCATCATAGAGTTTACATTTCCAATGGTAATGTTGAAAGCTAATGAGGTTGTGAGCTGAATTATTATTGCTATGAACAGATACCTTCGTAAGTACAGAGCTGAACACTGTGCTCTTTATTCACCATATAGTGCACTATTTGCTATTGTTTAATATTTCCTGAACTTCCAGTGGACAAATTTCAATGAATAATGTACACCGACTTCATTTATAGGTATAAGCACACAGATCAAGAGCCTCTGACCAGCGATAGTGGCAGATGGGTAGAGTTCAAGCTGTTTGTTATCACAGGAAAAACTGTTTTCCAGAAAGCTCTGTGGGCTATTGTGTACTTGGATGGCAGGGTATAAAAGCTTAACAAAGCCACTGTTCAGGCCTGCACCTTTGTAGAGAGGTAGCCCTAGGGCTTTATCTGTTTATGTATGTGTGGGAGATTTGACAGTATGAAAGAGAGCAATGAAAAAGATGGCATTCTAGAAGTGGAAAACTAAAGACTGAAACCCTGTGAACAAAACACTGAAAGGGACAAATTAAGAGAGTGAAAAGGAGAGGTTAAAACCTGAGAAAGACGGAGTAACCTAGTCAGAGAAGATGTTAATAGATAAGTTTCAAAGGAGAGTTTAGAAACACATGGGAAAAGAAAGTTTGAAAACATGCTGAAGAAAGAACTGATCTAAGTCTCGAGTGTAAGTAAGCTGAGAAGAAGCCTAAAATATTCAGTTTGAAAGGAAACCAAAGAGTAAAAAGAAGAGGTTCGTTGATTTCCTTCCATTTGAAGAAGGAATGTCATTTTGGTTGTCTCAGATTTCAGACACCATTATGTCCTAAAAGTCCTAAAAGTAGATAAAGAGAACCCAGTTAACAAATGAGACACAAATATTATACTTGGTCATTTATTTATTGAGGAAAATGATCCAATATTACATATTAGTGAGTGGCAAAAGTATGTGAACCTCTAGGATTAGCAGTGAATTTGAAAGTGAAAGTAGAGTCAGGTGTTTTCAATCAATGGGATGACAATCAGGTGTGAGTGGGCACCCTGTTTTATTTAAAGAACAGGGATCTATCAAAGTCTGCTCTTCACAACACACGTTTGTGGAAGTGTATCATGACACGAACAAAGGAGATTTCTGATGACCTCAGAAAAAGAGTTGTTGTTGCTTATCAGGCTAGAAAAGGTTACAAAACCATTTCTAAAGAGTTTGGACTCCACCAATCCACAGTCAGACAGACTGTGTACAAATGGAGGAAATTCAAGACCATTGTTACCCTCCCCAGGAGTGGTCGCCCAACAAGGATCACTCCAAGAGCAAGGCATGTAATACTTGGTGAGGTCACAAAGGACCCCAGGGGAACTTCTAAGCAACTGAAGGCCTCTCTCACATTGGCTAATGTTAATGTTCATGAGTCCACCATCAGAAGAACACTGAACAACAATGGTGTGCATGGCAGGGCTGCAAGGAGAAAGCCACTGCTCTCCAAAAAGAACATTGCTGCTCATCTGCAGTTTGCTAAAGATCATACTGCTAAAGATAATACACTTCCACAAACGTGTGTTGTGAAGAGCAGACATTGATAAATCCTTGTTCTTAAAATAAAACAGAGTGCCCACTCACACCTGATTGTTGTCCCATTGATTGAAAACCACTGACTCTAATGTCACCTGTAAATTAACTGCTAATCCTAGGGGTTCACATACTTTTGCCACTTGCTAATATGCAATATTGGATCATTTTCCTCAATAAATAAATGACCAAGTATAATATTTTTGTCTCATTTGTTTAACTGGGTTCTCTTTATCTACTTTTAGGACTTGTGTGAAAATCTGATGGTTTTAGGTCATATTTATGCAGAAATATAAAACATTGTAAAGGGTTCACAAACTTTCAAGCACCACTGTATTCTCTAGTGTGCTATGCTATACAATCTAGACACGGGGACTATTTAGAGTGTATCTTTGCTACATTGTGTGTCAGAGGTTAGCGAGGAGGCATATTGAGTGGAGGAAGGTGTATGGGACTGATATGCTTGAGTTAAGCCGGGCAGAAGGAGAAAGGGTAAAGGGGGAGAGGGGTGTAGGAAAGGGAAAGCCTCTCTGGTGACTAGCACACTCCACACCCCAGCAACAGCGGGTCTCTGGCTGGAATTTTCCATGAAGCATGTGGCACTTTGGCGAAGAGAGAAGCATATAAGCATGCTGCCTCTACTCTACTTTAGTAGTGTTTGTTTCATGGTTCCTGCTCGCTCTGTCCCTCTGAAACAGTTCGTCTCCCCTTTTACCTCTCTCCTCCCGCCCCTCCGCACCCCGCTGCATTTTTTGTGCGCCTTCCAGTGCCGCCATACCCCACGGTGCTGCCTCCGAGGACTTCCTGCATGATGCCCGGCCAAATATGGCTTGTACATTTAAGCAAATTTACAGCCTTACCCACCAAATTAAGTCCAAAATAGACATTAATAAGGAATGAACTCTAAAATCGTCTCGCTCTTTTCTATGTGTGTTGACACATAATTATTTATACCCCATAAATACCTTCCAGGCTAAGCCTGGCACTGAGCCAGATCTATTCATATTTAGGGTATTTATACAACAGACACAGCCAAGGATAATATTTAAAGCAAACTACACCTTGGGGCATATAAAATATCTCCTAACGCATTTTCTCCCCCATGCCAGACACTCAGATCTATGAGGGGAAAACCATTTCAGAATTAATGGCACAATAAGGCCACTGAATATTATTATGGTGCTTACACAGTCATGACTGGAAACACAAACGTGCACAGTAGGCCTGTGTAGGTACACAGCGGCTTATTATTCCACTCGATGAGGAAGGTTGAACATTGAAACATTGTTGTGCAAAATAGCCTCAAAAAAAACTCCAGGTAATCCAGCACTTGAACCTGGTATGTTGCTAGTGCCAAAAAATAAAAACGCACACTCAATACACTGAGGTGCAAGCACGCACTGGCATTTCAGCTATGGCTCTGCAGTAAGCTGAAACGGCACGTGCTTGCCAGAAGCTTAGAGAAGTCATCTGTTGAGGTGTGCAGCTGAGAAGCGTACGGAGAATACAATGCACTCATGTGGGAAGCAAGGAGCCATCTGGGATTCAGCTTATTTTAGCTCCATCCATGCCAAGGACTGCCGCAGCATTCTTCAAATCACACTGGACATAAAGAGCCACTTTGCCCCAATAGTTGCTCAAGTGGTGCGTAAAGAGCTTAGTGCGAAATCATTCCGCACCACACAAGCTAACCTGTCAGGGCATTTCACATTGTATTTATATTTGAGGAATACAGTAAAGCACATATGAAAGTCTGTGGTGGCACTGTGAATGGGCATTAAGGCAAAAATGATAATAATGATAATCATAACAGTTAGAGCTTAGTAGTTAAGGCTCTGGATCACAGATTGATTAAAATCATTAAGAGATTATGATGCTTTTATTTGCTGTTCGCACAAGTACAAGTATATAAAGAGACACTGAAGGGAAAGGAGGGGGTGGGACTGAGGAAGCCAAACAATTATTGACATATGTTTTACCAAACACACAAACATTGTAGCTGCCAAGGTATAAAGACTGCGAAACAATGCAAAGGACTCTTTGAGTTCAAAAACGATTCTGCCAAGCTGCCCTTTTGGGCCCTTAAACCAGGCCATTAACCTTCAACTGCTCAGCTCAGTTTTAAGTCACTCTGGATATGAGCATCTCCTAAATGCTGTAAATGTAATAGCAAAAAATTAGAGTAGCAATAACAAGCAGATAATTACCCTAGGTACAGCTTTTGGACATGCACCAATAGCAGCTATTTATTTTCAACAGAAACTGATTGCAGACCTGGGAGAATGCAGTACAAACTGTTTGCTGACTCGTACAGACAAAGACTGTGGTGGCCTAGTGGATAAGGTACTGGACTCTGGACCAGAAGGTCCAGGGTTCAAATCCCACATCTGCCAAGCTACCAGTGTTGGGTCCTTGAGCAAGACTTAACCCACAGTTGCTTGGATTGTAAGACTGTATCAATTGTAAGTCGCTCTGGATAAGGGCGTCTGCTAAATGCTGTAAATGTAAATGCAAAGACAGTGCGATATAAAATGGTCTGGAAGAAGCACCTATAGACCATGGTTGTTACATCAGTTAATGAGGAAAAATGACTCTCTTCCATGGAAGTTGAAAAATTTAAGACCCACTGACTGTCCAGCTAAATGAACCTCAATCTCATCAACTGAACTGTACATCCATTTAATGCCATCAAACACTGGTGATGATTGGGGCTGTTAGTGAGGTAACAGGATGCATAACCAGTTATTAAGAAGAAGTAACACATGTCCAGCTAATAAGTGGACAAATGCATCAAATGACTGCAGAGGAGACAAAGAAATTTGGGAGTCTCTGGCAAGGTGGAACACCCATAACATATACATACATATATTCAAAAAACAGTGGTACCTCAGTACTGAGCTAATTTTTTCCCATAAGGAATAAAGTAAATTGAATTCATCCCAGAAAATCCACACTGTATAAGGCAGGTGCTCCCTGATTTACGATGTGGATATGCGCCGATAAATCAACTCAGAAGTTAAATGTAACATGGAACTATGGAGTTTAATGAAGTGTTTGTGTATCATAGCGGAGACAAGGCTGAAGTTGGCTTCTTATTCGCATTTTCGGTCCACCTTAAATGACTGCAGTTACATTATGGTGCCTGTAGATAGAGATTCTGCCTCATGATAAGTGAGTAAGTTACTGTTTAAAAACACTTACATTAACTTACAAAAGGCCAAAATCTTTAACACAGAGCTTATTTTATAATAAAAGTGTTGAAAAAATCTCATGTAATTAGTGAGTAATGGATTGAAATTTGCACTTACTTTATTGGTTAACTAACTGCAGCCTGTGATCTGGAGCATTCAATTCCTGTTTTACTTTCGGTTGGCTCTTATAAACCAACCATTTTAGGACCCATGGAGACTTATGTACACTAGGAATATAGTACTGTTGGTGTAAAAATAAAGAAAAACATGATAAAACACATCTTCTCTGGAGCTCTACTACTGAGCTGGCCCAGTCTGTATCCTGCCTCTGGCGAGTTGAGGTCAGTCGGCACCCCAAGTCCAGAAGGGGTTCCTGCAACCAGGAGGTTTAAGGTATGTATAATATACTAAAGTGAAGGTTGTATATGGCTCCATCTAGCCAGAGGCTCCAAAGCCTCCAATGCTCCTCAACTTGAGGGTTAGGTCTGTGGTCAGGTGACACAGACCAGCGGTGCCCACCATGACAATAAGCTTGAATCTTTCAAGACATAACTACATGAACCTAAGTTGAATGAGACACTAGTTTTTTCTCATCGACAAACTTCCAACACTCAGCGTCATGGTTTTTTTGAAGACTCTGGCACTGGTAATTCCTGGCTGTGAGCTACTGGCCTCATAGCAGATGGCAAATTAAGATATTTAACAGTATGTTTGGATTTTGGATGTTATACCATTTGCATTTGTCAAACAGAAGTAGCAATCCAAAGCGTGGATCTTTGGATAACATGGTTTCTTTCCAAACCATAGGAATGGGCAAAAGGATATAGGGTGAACCTTTTGGCCCATGCTGGGACATTTGACTCAACACTGCAGATGATGGTGGAAAGATTTGGATCAGGTTTTTTGGCATTAATTGGTGGATGGGGGTATTAGGACGACACATAATTACAAAAAAAGCACAACTTTTCAACAGAATGCAAAAGACACTGCACCAGTGATGTTTGCACATTTAGTTCTATAGTGCAACTGACAGGAAACTGCTCCTCAAGAGTAGGCACTGTTTGCATGTCCCAACATGGTCCAGTCGTGTATCTACAACCCCCTGGTGACTCATTTATCTAGGCTTGTGCTATGAAAATAGTTGTGTTACTTCTAATTGTTAGAATTGTCTAGCAGTTTCATTAACAAATGTTGGCTCCTGGGTGGAAGCAGGGTAATTCGCTAGCACAACATATTCAAGCGTTCCAGTTCACCACAGAGGTGCGATTGGACTTGCCTCAGGAAGGGGATGGATGGATAAGCGCAACCATCCTGGTCACTGGCACTGCAACAAAACTGGTTTCAAATTCAGGATGCGTGATAACCTACATCCTGTGATTCTAGGACTCTCGGGGCCCCTGATGACCCCCTATAAGATCATCTCTTGTAAGATTTTATTTTATTTTTTTAAAGAGAAATCTCTTTGTCCTTGTGGATCTACTTTCTCTTTATCTACAGGATTGTCTCCTTCTCAATGTCCCTTCCTCTGCCAACACAACAATTACTTACAGCAATGGCCTATTTTTTTCACTTCTTCTACAAGTCAGTACCACATAACAAATCAACTATATTTATGAATACCCATGGACTTAAGGCTACCATTAGCATTGTTGTTTTATTAATTCTATAATGAGCACACAAGTAACATATTGTCGACGACTGGAAACAAAAAGTTCAAACTTGGATTTGTCACTCCACAATACTCTTTTCCACTGATCCTCATTCCCAATCTTTGTGAGCTTTAGCATATCTTTAGCCTTTTCACCCTGTTCCCCTTCCAAAAAAGGGAGTTCTTGGCTGCTACCCTTCCAAAAAGACCATTCCTAATCAAGCTTCTTCACAATGTAGAACTTGGCATCCCGATGAAGCTACCAGATGCTTGCTCAAGTTTAAGAGGAGGTCATACAAAATACTTCCCACTGCGGCCTATAGAAGCATTTTTTCAGATTTTTTCCAGTATTTCTGGTTGTATTGTAATAAAGACACTAAGAAATAATGGTATTAAACCACTGCTAAATCAATAGTATATTTACATTTATGTAGTTTGGCAGATGCCCTTATCCAAGTGATACATTCTTACAATCCAAGCAATTGCAGGTTACTTGTGTCTTGCTGAAGGACCCAACAGTGGAATTTGAAACCTGGACCTTCAGGGCCATAGTCCAGTGCATTAACCACTAAGCCACCACAGTCCCACAGTAGATGAAATCTAATGGTGTCCTAAGACTTTTGCACAGTACTCTACATATCTGAACAATTTCATTGTTTGGTTTTGTTTGGACATGGACAATGGATTCATACTGTAAAAAAAACACTGTAAGAAGAGTCAACAGTGACCCTTTCCTGAGTGATGGACTGACACGTTGTCCAGGCTAAACATTGGCAGGAGCCCTGTGAATACTGGGTTAGGCTCCAGAACTTCCCAACAGGATAAGATGAAAAAATAAATACATAAATAAAATAGTTGTAATAGTTAGTGGAAATGCATACAAAAGCAGTGAATCCTGAATATCTGCTATACTACTGAGGTTAACGTATTACTGATCAAATGCTTTAAGTCGCTAAGAATTTATCTGTTTTTTTAAATAACTTACTAATGCTGCAAATGGCTGTTATTGCTTGAAATGATTTTTCATTCACAATAGAATGCAGGTGTTGCAGTAGTGTAATACAATAGCCCACCACCATGGTGACCCAGGTAGCTTGGACCTAACACACAGGGCAGGATGGCAAATGGACATGGCATATATCCAGGGCACACTTATGCCCACACACTGTGTTGGCCATGGATGGGCGCTGGAGCCCCATGACCCTGACCAGGACAAACAAGGATAATATGTGAAAAAACACAAACATATATGATTGTGGGACTGTGGTAGCCTAGTGGTTAAGGTACTGGACTGTGGACCAGAAGGTCCAGTGTTCAAATCCCACCTCTGCCAAGCTGCCACTGTTGGGTCCTTGAGCAAGATCCTTAACCCACAATTGCTTGGATTGTAAGGTTGTATCAATTGTAGCTCACTCTGGATAAGGGCGTCTGCTAAATGCTGTAAATGTAAATGATTGCAAATCCCCATTTTGACAGTTATTTATTAGCGAAACCCTTGTAACTGTGCCACCTGTTACCCTCTCCAATAAAGAACAGTAACTGTCTTTACTTTGGGTTGCAGATGGATTGGTGGATGCAGATGCCATTGCAAAGGTTCAGGTCTGGGTTCAAATTAAACCCCTTTCTTAACAAAGAAATGCCATTTGTTGGTTGTGAAGCGAAAGTCATTCCTGTGTCAGATTGCCAATAAACTAAAGTTTTCACACACAGGTGACACCTACCTTCTCATGAGAATGGTGTAAGCTAAATTTAACCAGGATAGATAATTAAACAGAAAGCCCAGATGACCAACTGCACAAGAATAGGTCTGTAGTAGTAGTGTAGTTGGGAGGGTAAGAGTTGGTTGCTTTCTTAAATAGTGTGCACCAAATTCAAAGAACAAATTACTCAAGCACGATGCAGCCTTACAGACAGAAATAAAACTTCATTTGAATCTGGTAAATAAAAAGACAACAGCAAAAGAACACTGACACTGGACTGTGGATGACTGGAGAGGAGTAGAACCCTACTGAGCTCTGGTGAGATGAGCTTCAGTGTAAGGTCAGAGAGAATTACACTATAAATTATTAGAACCCCAGAAGTTGAATCTGTTCATCTGGACATAGATTTTGTTGGAGAAACGTTTCGTCACTCATCTAAGTGACTTCTTCAGTCTGAAGAAGTCACTTAGATGAGTGACGAAACGTTTCTCCAACAAAATCTATGTCCAGATGAACAGATTCAGCTTCTGGGATTTTCTTACCTGGATCATTGAGCATGCATCAAGAAACCTTTAGAACTTAAAGTTCTATCAAAAACATGATGAGTTTTGAGTTATTCCAATTTTCTAGCTTTTGAACTCTGATGTAAGTCATGATATCAATATATTGTCATACAACCCAGACTTAGCTGACACTTCCTGCACTTACAGTGATCTTTAGTGGCCATTTGTGTCCAGCTGAAAAAAAAAAAACTTCACAGGCCTGTTATTTTTGTTGAACAATGAAATGTGGTTGATGGATATACACTACATAGACAAAAGTTTGTAGAAACCCCTTCTCCAGCTGTGTTATTTAACCAACACTCGCTTCCAACACATTCATAATATTAAAGAATACATTTCCAGATTCTCCATAGACAAACAGTGGCAGTAGAATGGGTTTGTACTGATATGCCACTGACTCTCAATATGACACTTTTATAGGTTTTTTCCGCTTTCAACAAATCAGTTACTCAACTTTCTGCCCTGCTTTCCTAAAGGCCATAGAGAATTGGTTTGCCAACTTTTTTTGATTAAGAACTTGGTTGGCTTGCACAGAGCTTTGACCTCAACTCCATCAGACACCTTGAAAATGCATGTGAAATTCCAACAGTGAACCAGGTCTTACTGTCTAACATCAGAATCTGACCTCACAGTCATGTTCCAAAACCTAGTGGAAAAGCCCTTCTAGAAGAACAAATGCGGTTTGTTGTAGTGGCAAACTCCATACTAATACCCAAGTTTTGGATGGAGTTGTTTGTTTGTCCACAAACTTTTGACTCTATAGTGTACATTTAACAATAAATAATCTCATATAGATGCTAATGTCTGTGTGTAATCAGTGCTATTAATAGAGAGAGGCAGAGTGGATAGAAGTGAGACTGACTTCAAGTTTTCTTGAGGTCCAGCCAAGCAAGCTGTAGCTAGTTAATTACTTTAAAATGTACTGAATTAGAGCTTTCTAAGGTGCAAACACTGGCCATCAGGGCGGTACCTTCAAATGAACCTCCTTTGCTCATAATTACAGATGTATGTTAATTCACATGCATTTTTCATGTGTTAAGAAACAAAATATAGGCATATATGCATAGACTGATCCACATATGATGATTCATATGTAGGATTGTGTGATGCCTACTAGTTCTGAAGGCTAATTATTCATATTTCTACCTACTGAACCAGTTCCAGTTCAAGAGGACAGGAGTCCAATGAAATTTCATTGCTCAACGTAACATCACTCGACTGGTAAGTAGGTCAAAGCAGGAACTTCCCCCAAACCTCTCAGGACTGGAACTGATACCTCTAATATGTGATCTGGACTGGTATGTGACCTGAACATTAAAAACCATGGAGCATCAGGCATCCCATGGTGCAGCACTCACTCTCAGCGGGGTAGAAGGGCTGCATGTCGATCTTGTGCACCTCCTTGGCGTAGTACTCCTCCTCGCTACGCTGGCGCTCACAGGTGGCCGCCCGCTCGTTGGCTTTCTCCTGCAACAGGTCTCTTGTGCTGTTGTAGATGGCAATGATGTCCCGGGACACCTCCCCAGGCTCTGGGTAGTCCTCAGGTGGCCGGCTGAGCTTCAGCTTGCTGAGAATCTGGCCCCGGATTGCCTCGATGCGCTTCTTCATGAACTGGTCCATGTCTAAAGTGCTGCATGTGGACAGGCCAAGTGTCACAGCCACTAGATCCAGGCCCAGGAGGAAGCTCACTACAAAGAGGTTCATTTTGCTTGTGTGTTCCTTAATGGGCTCAGAGTTAGAAAAGATAAAGACTGTATGTTCAGATCCCAATGGGTACTCTTGGGAGAGACCCTTATCTCCGGGGTGCTCAGATGTGTGCTTGATGCAGGTTGTCTAAGAAATGGTATTGTCTTTAAAGAAATGGTAATGTAAGTAGTGTATCGATACAGCTTTTAATATTTGGATGATATACAAGGGTTCAGTTGGGGATTCTGAATGCGTTTTTGTTTGATCAAATCTTAGCAATCACTCAATAATATCTTATAAGATGCAATCAGCCTGTTCTAGGCGAATAAGCCACGAGTCTGTTTCGTACCTGGAAATCCATTTAGACTGTAAAATGATGCCAACCGAAATCCGTTACGCGCATATGGCAGGTATGTGTTCCTCACTCCATCGAGTCAAAACTGTTGAATTCCCCAAAAACCGCCCACCGCCTCGCAGTCGGACGTTTGAAAACCAAGTTAGAAATAGCTAGTCTTTACAACGAACGGTTGGAACAGCCTGGATCCAGCGCGCACCACCGCATCCGAGCTGCGCTTTCAGAACTCGTCTCGATCCGCCTGCGCGTCGTCGCGCATCTCCACCGCACGCCAAGTCTCGCTAGAGTGTCGGACAGCGAGCTGAACTAAACGTGTAAAGTGCGCAGAGCAATCCAGAGTGTGAGTCTGACCAAGAGACGCGAGCGAGGCAGAAGCAATGAGGAGGCAAAGAAAGTTATTTTCCCTTCGGCGCGACGGAAAGAGCGTTAGCGCGCTTCTCCATCCCCTCTAGTGGAAAACGGCGATTCAGTGTGCCAGCGCGCACCAGCCCCTGGCGGCCGGCAGCACAGAGAGCGAGCTTTATACAGGACGCGCCTCACCACGTGTTCTCGGGCTCTTTCACACCGAGCCTGTGGTCATCACGTTCAGTCCGGATGGGGGGGTGGGGGGAACTGCGCTCCATCCCACTCACACTGCCACTTATTATCCATATTTTAGCAATGCGCATCGACACGGTGCAACTATGACGCACAGGTCCTAGTGCTGCCTGGATCATGGGCTCCAAACTCACATTTCACACACACAACAACGGGAGAAGCAAGCAATACCTTTATCTACAGAACCAGCCAACACAAACTAGGATCAGGATTCTCAGACTGCATGTGTAACTCACCAGGCGCACACTTATTATAGAGGGTGCCACATATGTCCAGCGGTACTGGCAACAAGGCCATATACACTAACGTTTTTATTTACAGAACGTACTCAGGAGGCCTTCGGCAGTATGTCCTTTCGCCTACTCACCAGACATTTCTGGATCCTGTTTCCTAGTGCTGCCTGGATTAAGGTCACCAAACCTACGTTTATTATGCAGGGTGCCTCAAAGGTCTAGTAAAAGCTTTAATGTAGATAACCTGCTTGATATGTCATTTGTTATTCTCAATTTCATTGTTTTACATTTACATCTAGCAGTCACACCTATTCAGACTGACTTACATCTGGTACATCTTCCAACTGACCCTCAAGGACCCAACAGCTGAGATGGGATTTGAACCCTGGACCTCTTTTATTTACAGAATTTTCCATCCACCACTATTCTTAGTATGCAAATGTAGTATTTCAGAAACCGCTGATCTACTAGTATTTCAGAAAACTGGAAAAATGTTGCTGGTGGTGGTGTAATGGTGTGTGGAGTACTTTCTTGGCACGCTTTCATCCCCTTAATACCAACTGTGCATAATTGAAACACCACAGGTTACCTGAGAATTGTTGCTCACCATGTCAATCCCTTTATGACCACAGCGTACCATCTTCTGATGGCTACTTCCAGCAGGATAACACACCATGTCACAAAGCTCAAATCATCTCAAACTGGCTTGCTGAACATGGCAGTGAATGGACTGTACTCGAATCACCTCCTCAGTCACTAGATTTCAATCCAATAGAGCACCTTTGGGTGAAACTGGAGATTCACATCATGGATTGCAGCCACACTATGTGATACTATCATGTCAATATGGATCCAAATCCCTGAGGAATGCGTCCAGCACCTTGTTGAATCTATGCCACAAAAAATTAAAGCAGTTCTGAAGGCAAATGGGGGTCCAAACCAGTACTATCAGCGCCAGGGGATGATCTCATGACCGGCCTCGCCTCTCTCAGACACAGCCAACCATGTGATGCCCAGAAGGTAACGCCAACATCTGATCTGTTTAAATATAAAAAAATACATTAAGCCTACGGTGCTGGAGTGCCGTGTGTCTTATTTTATAGCGCCATGCACTTCTCAAGTATCTCTCCAATGTAATATTCATAAGGCAGCACATTTTAAAAAGCTGACTAAAGCCAGAAATGACAGCTTGGAAGGAACTGTAATCCTCTATCCACCGCATTTGTAATGTAGACAAGGATTTCTGCATGTTTTCCTGTGCTTACTCAGTCATAATTAATATAAAAGGACAGTTGTTGGGGTAGTTAGTAAACATTTATGCAAAACATGCATTTTTGTCGAATTCTGCAACTGGTTTGTATAATTCGACCTCTTCAAAATGGGGCTACTTTTTCGGGGGAAGAAAACAATGCAACTTTAAAGGGTAGTCATCAATCTTCAGGAAATCCTTGAGCATAGTGAGGATTCTGGTAGGTTGAGAGTCGTCTCTATGGGGAAGGGAAAGAATCACACCCACAGACAGAGCATACTCACTCACGCTAATGGGAAAATGTGAAGTGAGAGAAGACGATAGTACCTGAAGAAAACCAAGGATTGATGTAGACGTGGAGAATGAGCTCCTGAAACACATGGAGCTTGCTGCACCTCTGTTCCATCCCAGTCTGACACAATATACATTTCTAATCTGAATCTTGCTGTAACCTCATTGGCTTTTCCCACTTTTGTGTGAAAACAGTGTGTTTTCAGGCATTCGGAATGTTAGACAAATGACATCTATCTGTGAAGTTGGCTGTTCTTGGCAAGTGGCAAGAAGTTTTAGAACAAGAACGTCAAGAACCGAATTTGATGAATTCTGAAGTGGTCAAGAACCGAGGTACAACAGGTTTTACATACAGGAACGTTGTAATTAGTGGATTTATCCATATGATCCATAAATCAAAGTAGCTGCTTGTGTGGCATATCCACTGTGGTGACGTGGTGTCACATTCAGGGCACCCTGAGTTCTCCAGGAACAGGCGCTGGAGCCCTTATGACCCTGATCAGGAAAAAGTAGAGCTCTAAAAATGAAAGAATATAGTGTTTATTTAACAGTGAGCAAGGAAACAAAATCATTCACTTTCATACCCACTTAATCCACTTCAAGATCTCACACACACTGGGACAGTTCGAGACACCAACTGACCTAACGAAAGAATGTATTCCCTGACCAGGAAAAGTGGGATTCAATGTGAAAACAACAGCTTACCTTAAGGTCCTTCCACAACATTTCGATTGGATTAAGGTCAGGACTTTGACTTGGCCATTTCAAAAACATTGAACTTTATTCTTCTTTAACCATTCTTTGGTTACGATTTAGAACGGACTTGTGTGCTTAGGGTCGTTGTTGTTTGTTGCATGACCCACCTTCTCTTGAGATTCAGTTCATGGACAGGATGTCCCTGACATTTTTTTTAGGAATTTCCTGATATAATTCAGAATTCATTGTTCCATCAATGATGGCAAGCCGTCCTGGCCCAGATGCAGCAAAACAGGCCCAAACCATGATACTACCACCACCATGTTTCACAGATGGGATAAGCGTTCTTATGCTGGAATGCAGTGTTTTCCTTTCTCCAAAAACATAACGCTTTTCTTTTAAACCAAAAAGTTCTATTTTGGTCTCATCCATCCACAAACAACAATCCAATAGCCTTCTGGCTTGTCCACGTGATCTTCAGCAACTTGCAGTCGGAAGCAATGTTCTTTTTGGAGAGCAGTGGCTTTCTTCTTGCAACCCTGCCATGCACACCATTGTTGTTCAGTGTTCTTCTGATGGTGGACTCATGAACATTAACATTAGCCAATGTGAGAGAGGCCTTCAGTTGCTTAGAAGTTATCTTGGGGTCCTTTGTGACCTTGTCAGCTATTACATGCCTTGCTCTTGGAGTGATATTTGGTTGGTCGACCACTCCTGGGGAGGGTAACAATGGTCTTGAATTTCCTCATTTGTACACAATCTGTCTGACTGTGGATTGGTGGAGTCCAAACTCTTTAGAGATGGTTTTGTTGTAACCTTTTCCAGCCTTAAACAAACTCTTTTTCTGAAAGTCCTCAGAAATCTTCTTTGTCCGTGCCATGATACACTTCCACAAAACGTTTGTTGTGAAGAGCAGGACTTTGATAGGCTTTGATAGTGCCCCCCACATCAAAAATAGGGGCCCTTTAGATCCAAGTGTCACTAATATGTAATATTGGATCAGTTTGTCCCCTCATAAATAAATGACCAAGTAGGAATATTTGGGCTTCTTTTGTTTAACTGGGTGGTTCTCTTATATCTACTTTTAGGACTTTTGTGTACCCCGGAAGTAAACTCATGCAGCTATGGGTGAAGACCATGCAACTCCTCACCAAAGGGACAAAAAAAAATAAGGCCTTTCTTTTTACAAATGGGCAGCACTTATATCATTCCCCTTATCATTGCCCTCTTCAGCCAGTTCAGAGTCATAAGAGCCAGGGCTGACCGTCAGGATCAGCGGTGAGGTTTGATGACCACTCCTAGCGGTGTCCGATCCATCACTGGGCACACACTCACTCACACAACCCACTCAAATAGGGCACTTTAGAGACATGAAGTGACCCCAATGCATGCCTTTTGCAATTTGGGAGAAAACCTATTGCTTAGAGGAAACCCAACCAGATAAGGGGAGAAACATGTAAACTACACAAAGACGGCGTTTTCAAGGCACAGGAATTGAATCAGGGAGGGATCTCTGGAGCTGTGACGGGGACAGCGCAAAACCAATGGCCGCAACTGTAACCTCCACCCAAATTTAGTTTATTATAGGCGTATTCGTTGGAATTAAACATCGCATCAACACTGGAAGCCAAGGAATTGAATCAGTGATCTCTGGAGCTGTGATGTGACAGCCGCAAACCACGCGTCCACTGTACCCTCCACAAATTTAGTTTATTATAGGCGTATTCGTTTGAATTAACATCGCATCAACACTGGAGTGCAGGAGGAAACCTGAGCACCCAGAGTAAACCCACGTGGGCAGGGAGTGGACATGGGTCAGGGGTCAGGATCCAATTGGGGATCTCTGAGCTTTGAGGAGACCCTCAAATAACAGTGAGAAATATTAAAGAGAACCTCTTCCTACACACAGGCACCTGCCTCTGACAAGTGTGTTGTGTGTGTTTCTAAGCACTTTTACAGCCTCGTCACCTGTCTGATTTACACTTAACCTCCAGAGAATCAAGGTTTTTTTTTTCATCATCTGCCAAACCCCACTCCTGGTCCACAAGCCAGCGATCATTCAGCTGTGACAGGCTGTCAGAAGCCAAAGCGTGAACCAGATGTGGTCACTAAATCAGTACATACATGGACAGATGTGGCGTGGAAAGAGGCCTTTAATTGTATGTAGTGTGTAGGGGAGTGTTTCCATATTACACATGACTCAAAAGAAAAAAAAAAACCCTTGGCACTGATACAGCCACCTGCTCTGTCTCGACCCAACCCTGCATCACCCACACAGGTGTGAGTATTTAATTCAGCCGAGCCTGGGAGAAAGATCACGTAGAAAGGATGCATTCTGAAGCCGAGTGTCAACAAGTCCGAGAGAAAGATAGCATTCCAGAGTGAAAAGGCGCAGTGTTGCTGTGATGGATCGACGCTTTACGTGGTGAGACTTCGTGCCCTGCCCTCTAACCCTCTCTGCAAATATTTCCATTCAGTATGTGAACTGAGGATGAGAAAGAGAAACGCGAGAGTCAGCGAAAACCTCATTCCGGCAATGGTTGATCCCTAAAAGGACACACACTGAAAGACAGCTTTCCTGGCAACCGTCGCATTGAGGCACGCAGACATACGCACACAGGCTTTCAGCTCACACAGCACCATATATATCATGAGCAATCGCTTTAAGACTACACGAGAAGCTGCGTTAAAATGTGGTGATGAAATGTTTCCCAAAGTGTCTATGTGAAGAATTCATCTTGGTGGAATTCAATATGTCATCTCAATACAAAATCTCACTGCACTATCACTTTGTTCATCCATTAAATCCACACTCCTTCTAATGAACGGTGGAGACTGCATTCAAAATCTCCTTTGAAACTCCAAACACAGAGCTAACAGACACTCACTGAAGCCTGCGCATCTCTGGGTGTCTGCGGCGTGATCGCATACACATTGGAAGTATATGACGAAACATTAAACACTTATGGGACAATCAGCTTTTAACACATCGTTCTAAGCCATGTCTGGACGCATTTGCACAGAAGAAAACATTGCATTTATATATTATATTATTATTATAGAGCATGGATTGTAGTGGTTTGATTGGACGACCTCTCAACGGTGTGGAAGCTCATAACTAGCAGTCAATCAGTAAACCAGGAACATTCTCACATTTCGGTAAATCCGTGCCAGTAAGACTTACACTTTATTTACAATATTTACTATTCACAAAGACAAACTAACAAAACAAACTAACTTTCATGAGGCAATGCAACGAACGTCAGCTCCACTGGAAGCTATTGCTGACCAGTAATGAAGAGATAAAACGTGTGAGAGCATATTTGAACTCAAAGGGGTTTTCCCCAGGTCACAGACAGAAAATGACCTGACCCGTTCAGCACAGGCTGCCTAATCAGATTGGTACAGTATGACAACACCGCCATCTTGTGACCACTATTAAAATTACCACAAAGCATTACTAAAACACTGTACACACTGTCCACACCTTATTCCAATTCGAGCACAGGCGGGAATCAACCCTTGACACAGTAGAAGTACATCACAGAGCACATGCGCTTACATTTAGAGGGTTTAGCAGGCGCTCTTATCCAGAATAACTTGTGGAACAAGACTCTTGCTCAAGAGCCAACATGAACAGACTGGCAGAGCTGGGATTTGAATCCTGGACCTTCTGGTAATATTTATTGGTAATAATTGCAAAAATTCATGTCATACCACAGGGCTTATAGACATTTTCTTGCAAGTTTACCACTCTAATAATCTTTAATTTTGTCATTCTTAAGTCTGTTCTAGAGATAATGGCATTGCTTATCATGGTACATCTATATTATATACAGAATTTTCCTTACATGTTATACACCCAATCACTAATCCTTACATTACACAGACACCATATATAAGCACTATTAGGCTATAAACGACAGAATACTAAATGATTTTGGGAAATTCCTTATATACACGTTTACTCTACTGCAAAAGCAGATTCTGTCACATAAACATACAAGATTTCAAAGTGACTATGCAGTTTGACAACACATTTAGTTTCTTTTTTTTTTACCTCATTACTAGGCCTAATTTGCCTCAGTCATAACTTTTTTGGAAGGCATTGCAGGCCTGAAATGCAGAAATGGATGTACTGGTCCTTCTCAAAAAATTAGCATATTGTGATAAAGTTAATTCTTTTCCGTAATGTAATGATAAAAATTAAACTTATTTTATATATTTTAGATTCATTGCACACCAACTGAAATATTTCAAGTCTTTTATTGTTTTCAAACTGATGATTTTGGCATACAGCTCATGAAAACCCAAAATTCTCACAAAATTAGCATATTTCATCCGACCAATAAAAGAAAAGTGTTTTTAATACAAAAAAAGTCAACCTTCAGATTATTATGTTTATGTTTATGCACTCAATACTTGGTCAGGAATCCTTTTGCAGAAATGACTGCTTCAATGCGGCGTGGCATGGAGGCAATCAGCCTGTGGCACTGCTGAGGTGTTATGGAGGACCAGGATGCTTTGATAGCGGCCTTAAGCTCATCCAGAGTGTTGGGTCTTGCGCGTCTCAACTTTCTCTTCACAATATCCCACAGATTCTCTATCGGGTTCAGGTCAGGAGAGTTGGCAGGCCAATTGAGCACAGTAATACCATGGTCAGTAAACCATTTACCAGTGGTTTTGGAACTGTGAGCAGGTGCCAGGTCGTGCTGAAAAATGAACTCTTCATCTCCATAAAGCTCTTCAGCAGAAGTGCTCCAAAATCTCCTGATAGCTAGATGCATTGACCCTGCCTTTGATAAAACATAGTGGACCAACACAGCAGCTGACATGGCACCCCAGAACATCACTGACTGTGGGTACTTGACACTGGACTTCAGACATTTTGGCATTTCCTTCTCCCCAGTCTTCCTCCAGACTCTGGCACCTTGATTTTCGAATGACATGCAAAATTTGCTTTCATCCGAAAAAAGTACTTTGGACCACTGAGCAACAGTCCAGTGCTGCTTCTCTGTAGCCCAGGTCAGGCGCTTCTGCCACTGTTTCTGGTTCAAAAGTGGCTTGACCTGGGGAATGCAGCACCTGTAGCCCATTTCCTGCACACGCCTGTGCATGGTGGCACTGGATGTTTCTACTCCAGACTCAGTCCACTGCTTCCGCAGGTCCCCCAAGGTCTGGAATCGGCTCTTCTCCACAATCCTTCTCAGGGTCCGGTCACCTCTTCTCGTTTGTGCAGCGTTTTCTGCCACACTTTTTCCTTCCCACAGACTTCCCACTGAGGTGCCTTGACACAGCACTCTGGGAACAGCCTATTCGTTCAGACATTTCTTTCTGTGTCTTACCCTCTTGCTTGAGGGTGTCAATGATGGCCTTCTGGACAGCAGTCAGGTCGGCAGTCTTACCCATGATTGCGGTTTTGAGTAATGAATCAGGCTGGGAGTTTTCAAAAGCCTCAGGAATCTTTTGCAGGTGTTTAGAGTTAATTCGTTGATTCAGATAATTAGGTAATAGCTCGTTTAGAGAACCTTTTCATGATATGCTAATTTTGTGGAATTTTGGGTTTTCATGAGCTGTATGCCAAAATCATCAGTATTAAAACAATAAAAGACTTGAAATATTTCAGTTGGTGTGCAATGAATCTAAAATATATAAAATAAGTTTAATTTTTATCATTACATTACGGAAAAGAATTAACTTTATCAAAATATGCTAATTTTTTTAGAAGGACCAGTATATTAACAATGAAATGAAGTTGACCAGAGAAAAGATTAAATATCTAGGGTCCATACAGTCTGCAATTAAATAAATGCTGGTTTTTTTTAATTATGATTTGTATTTTCCATACGCTCCCAACCTTTTCTGATTTGGGGTTGTACAACTGACCTCAGTTCTTTCCGTGTTCACGTTAGAAGCCAACTTTAAAGAGGACCCTGTTCTCTTCAGCACTGATGAGCTCTCCAGACCACTTGCTACTCGCGCCACAACTCCTTTGGAACTCCAGCCATGTAACACTGAATTACGGAGATAGTGTTCATCGTTTCGTGTAATTATTGTTTTTTACATTTTTATGGAGTAGAGAAGAGAGGTCAACAATGATGTGAAATACCAAAACTGTTTGAGAAGACAAGCATGAAGGAGATGCATTATTCTGTGAAAATCAACCATCGATCTGAAACATAAACCTATTTTTGACTCTTCTCTCAGAGCTGATATACAATGGGGCAAAAAAAAATTGTTAGTCAGCCACTAATTGCACAAGATCTCCTACTTAGAAAGATGAGAGAGGTCTGTAATTTTCATAATAGGTACACTTCAATTATGAGAGACAAAATGAGGAAAAAAAAAACCAGGAAATTCACATTGTAGGATTTTAAAGAATATAATTGTTAAACATGGTGGAAAATAAGTATTTGAGGTCACCCACAACAAGCAAGATTTCTGGCTCTCACAGCCGTAACTTCTTCTCTAAGAAGCTCTTCTGTCTCCACTCGTTACCTGTATTATGGCACCTGTTTGACATCATTACCTGTATAAAAGACCACCTGTCCACAAGACTCAGACAGTCCGGACTCCCAAAAAACTCAAACCATGGCCAAGACCAAAGAGCTGTCGAAGGACACCAGGCAAAAATTGTAGACCTGCACCAGGCATGGGAAGAGTGAATCTCATAAGGCCAAGCAAGGGCTGGTGTGAAAAAATAATCAACTGGGGAGCCCCAATTGTAAGCAAATTGTAGACATACAAGACCATTGATAATCTCCTCGATCTGGGGCCCACCGCAAGATTGAAATGACCTGCAGAGAGCTGGGACCAAAGTAAACAAAGCTTACCATCCAGTAACACACATTGCCGAGCGGGGACTCAATCCTGCAGTACCAGGCGTGTCCCCCTGCTTAAGCCAGTAATGTCCAGGCACGTCTGAAGTTTGCCAGAGAGCCATAGGAGATCCAGACAGAGGATTGGGAGAATATATGTGGTTCAGATGAAACCAAAATATAACCTTTTGGTAAAAAATCAACTCATCGTGGTTTGGAGGAAGAAGAAATGCTTGAGTTGCCATACCAAGAAACCCACCATACCTACGGGGAAGCATGGGGGTTGACATCATGCTTTGGGGTCTGTTTTCTCTGCAAAGGGGACAGGACGGGACTGTCCATGTTAAGGTGAAGAATGAACAAGGCATGGATCGTGAGATTTTAAGTCAGACCTAAGCCCCATAGAAAATTTGTGGGAGGGAGTTGTTTGAAAAGTCCGTGGGGCCACAAACAATCACTCCTCTAGGGAGAATCTGCATGGAGGAATGGGCCCAAAATACCAGCGACAGTGTGTGCAAAAACCTGGTGAAGATCTTAAGGAAACATTTGACCTCTTCATTGCCAACAAAGGTTATGTTACAAAGTATTGAATTGGACTTTTGTTATTGACTAAATACTTATTTTCCACCATAATTTACAATTAAATTCTTTAAATCCTACAATATGATTTCCTCGATTTTTGTTTCACATAGTTGAAGTGTACCTATGATGAAAATTACAGACCTCTCATCTTTCGAAGTAGGAGAACTTGCACAATCAGTGGCTGACTAAATACTTTTTTTGCCCCACTGTAGAAAGAACACAAAGACAATACATTATCTACACAGCCCTAGAGTGAGTACATGCTGGTTTGACATGTTCAGAAGTGCTAAAGAAACCACGACACCATGATCAGAGATCAGTGAAAATCCTAAAATGGTCAAGTGTGAAACATGCGGAGCCATTTTTATAAAGAACTTTTTAATACATAGACAATGAAAAACGCACTATATACACAATTATTAAATCAAGGCAAAATTTATCATATTTAGATGCTCCAAGCGCATCTTCTTGCCCAATCCAGAACCGGTTATCTGGACCAAACACAGAACTCTGGGTAGCAGAATCTCTTGATTCTGACACACGCAGCATGTATAGAGTACATTCTGGACAGATTCACGTCCACATAAACACACCCAGAAACGTTTCTAAGCTCAGTCGGAGTCACTGTCGAGGTCTGCTGTAGGTTCTGGGTCGTCTCTTCCCGGCTCGGCATCGCTCTCTTTATCCCAGTCTTTCATGCTGGAGCCCATCATGAAATCGTCTCTCAGGACACTCCAGCTGGCTTCTCTTCTTTCTGCATATTAGACAGAGGGGAACAAAAGATCAGTTACAGAGTTTATTTTATTCACACCTTTGTTTAGAAGGCAAACGTACTTTTCTATAAAATGTGGATTGTTTATGACCCATTTCAAAGGCTTTATAAAAACAAAACCCGAATTATTACTTGAATAAAGAAAAAACAACTACGTGGGGGAAAAAAAAGATTTGACACCTTTATTGACTTACACTTGAGCCCTCATCATAAGGAATGTGCGCCATCTTGTGGACATACTGTACATTCAGCAGGATGTGCGCGACAACGCAGTGCAACCGTACTTTCATTTAAAGGGGTTTAATATCCCAAACCATTACCTGAAACACTATCTACCTACCACTTATTACTACTGACAAGCTGAGAAATAGCACAAGTACAGTACATGGTGTACTAAATGGCTTCTAAATGGCATTCTTGCTTGATGTACAACTTCAGTTTCTCAACAGTCCGAGGTCTCCGTTGTCGCATTTTGCGTTTCATAATACGCCACACATTCTCAATGGGAGACAGGTCTGGACTGCAGGCAGGCCAGTCTAGTACCCGCACTCCTTTACTACGAAGCCACGCTGCTGTAACACGTACAGAATGAGTTGAGTTTTTACCAAAAAGTTCTATTTTGGTTTCATCTGACCACATGATAATATCCCAACCTCTTCGGATAATCCATATGCTCTCTGGCAAACTTCAGACGAGGGCTGGACATGTATGGCTTAAGCAGGGGGACACGCCTGGCACTGCCAGGTCTGCAGTCCCTCTCGGCGTAGTGTGTACTGATGGTAGCCTTGTTACTTTGGTCCCAGCTCTCTGCAGGACAATCATCAGGTCCCTCCGTGTAGTTCTGGGATTTTTTCTGACCGTTCTCATGATCATTGTGACCCCACAGAATGAGACCTTGCGTGGGGCCCCAGATCAAGGGAGATTATCGATGGTCTTGTATGTCTTACATTTTCTTACAATTGCTCCCACAGTTGATTTATTCGCACCAACGTGCTTGCCTATTGTAGATTCACTCTTCCTAGCCTGGTGCAGGTCTACAAACTGGTGTCCTTCAACAGCCCTTTGGTCTTGGCCATGGTTGAGTTTGGATTCTGACTGTTTGAGACTGTGGAGATGTTTCTATTATACAGATAACAAGGTCAAACAGGTGCCATCAATACAGGTAACGAGTGGAGGACAGACGAGCTTCTTAAAGAGAAGTTACAGGTCTGTTGAGAGACAGAAATCTGCTTGTTGTGGGGACAAATACTTATTTTCCACCTGATTTACAATTAAATTTTAAAAAAATCCTACAATGTGTTTTCCTGTTTTTTTTTTCTCCTATTTTGTCTCCCATAGTTGAATGTACCTATGATTGAAAATTACAGGACCGCTCTCATCTTCTAAGTAGGAGAAACTTGCAACCAATCGTGGCGGACTAATACGGTATTATAAAAAACACAACACGGCAAACAATGGTGGCCTAACACTTTTGCATTAGACACTGTACGTATATGAAAGCTCACCAGAAGAAGTACGAGAATACTCACCTATGGTTAAGCACTCGTAGCAGTCGGCGTGGTGCACCCAGCTGAACCTTTCAGTACATCAATAAAATCTCTCTTCGATATTGAGGACAGAACCTTTGCTTTCTTCCTCTCAGACCCACCCACTTCCTTCACTTTTTCGTCCACTTTCTTCTGGTGTTGCCGCACTGCATTAAACAACTGCACCACACCTCTACAGAAATAACACAAACGGATGTAACATAAGGAAACTATTGACTCTTTCCATGTGCCTTTGTAAAAGGCCTACAATAAACACTTTGTATACGCTTTATTTAAATGCTGTTTGTGTCCTTCACTCTCCGGAGTTGGTCAGCACAGACATGTTCATAACATTCCTAATCTCCATAGACATTAGACAAGTGACCTGTAATCACCATTTACATGAGAGACCAATAAAAATACAAACACTTTAGTTAGGGGTGGGCAATATGACGATATTTTATTGTATCATGATACATTTTGTTATTGTGACAGATATGCTTTTCCGAGCATACTGAGATACCATCATTGCTTAAGGAACGCTGATGAACTGCATGTTTCATTAGAAAGAGTATAATTAGTCCTGCTTAATTGAATGAAGTGCAGCACATTTTGAATAAAAATCACTTTACTAAGTATGGGATAATATTTGAATAGTATTTGTTAAGAATCTGTTGCTACTGATGCATTTTGTCTGTGATCACATGCATCATGATAAATATCGTGCATGATGAAATTGTATTTAATTGGGACTGTGGTAGCCTAGCGGCTAAGGTACTGGACTACGGACCAAAAAGACCAGGGTTCAAATCCCACCTGAGCAAGACCCTTAACCCACAATTGCTTGGATTGTAAGACTGTACCAGTTGTAAGTCGCTCTGGATAAGGGCGTCTGCTAAATGCTGTAAATGTTTAAAAGTTATACAGCCTTGCAATCCAACAAATTCTGGGTTAAGGGCCTTGCTCAGGGACACAACTGTGGCACACTAGCAAAGGTGGGATTTGAACCCTATAGTCCAGTATCTTAAGCGCTAGACCACCACAGTCCTTGATGCATAACTATAGAAAACACACCCTACCTGGTAGCAGTTCTCTGCAGGTTCTTCTCCTTCTCCCTGTCCTGCACTACATCCGGTTTCACCCGACACATCATCTCCCACGATCTCTTTTTATCTGCCTGTCAGTCAAACACACACAGACAGCTGGATCAGCAACTCTAATTATAGTGATCTGATATTTATGACCATCTGATTTATTTAAACTCAAACAACCCGTCATGTGATTTATTAGAGTACATACCAGTCATAACTTTACAGACTAATCATAGATCCTATATTAATATGCAACCATCTCCAGAATTTAAAGACTGTAATCAGGATGGATGAGGGTTTAATCTTCTCCTGGTGCTGAGCTTAAGTGCTTTAGATTTAAAAGGATTAAGTGGATAACAAAGAAAATGAATGAATTTTCTATTGAAGCCTCACCATCTGTTTTAATTTTTGAAAAAATAACAGTTTAAAATAGTGTACTGTTCTTGTATAGAAGATTTAAACAAAGTATTGTTAGTCAGCTGCAATTAAAATAAATGATGGATTTTAGGTAATGCAACAAAAATTGTGCTATTGTAACAGTTTCACCAAACTAAGTGACCACGTTCTTTCTTAAAATTAAAATCAAAGTAAACAAACAAACTCCCTGAATTGATATAGGACCTTAACGAGTTTCCAACTGCAGAAAGCAAGTTGTGTGTGTAGGAGCATGGTGTTCATACAATGCAACTGTATCAGATAGCATAATAGACAGAACGCATGTGATATCATAGATCTCCACGATGCACAGATATGTTTTTGCATCGTTACACCCCTAGTTACCTTGACAGAAGATTTTTCTCAGTTATCCGCTGTATCAATTACCTTTTTCTTTTTCTCCAGTCTTTCTTTCCTCTCTGTCTCATTCAGTTTTTTCTGTTTGCTCTTCAGCAGGATGCAGGACTTGTCCTCTGGTGTTTTCTTTCTCAGGATTTTGGCCATGGCTTCTGCCCAGCCGGCATTTGGATTCTCTTCGTTCTCATCTTCTGCCTCTTCATCTCCTCCGTCAGCTGAGTCCTCTCCTGGTCCTTTTTCCTCATCGTCTCCATCAGCCGATTCCTCTCCTGATGCTTCGTCGCCAATATCTCCATCTACTGAATCCTCTCCTGATTCGTCATCGTCATCACCTCCATCCAATGAATCCTCTCCTGATCCTTCTTCATCACCTGCACCCGATGATCCCTCATCTTCACTTCCCTCCTGATTGTCACACACGTCTTCTTCCTCCGAGTCTTAGCAAAGCAAAAACAAACATTTACATTCAAACAAGACCAAGTTACTTATTGGAACTGTGTGGAGCTTGTCAAGAACCCCATAAACAAACAGTCAAGTCAGCTGAAGCTATGATTGTATTCAAACTCGTACGCAATAACAAAGACTGAAGACAAATGACCTGTTTGCATGGTGTTTGTCCAACAACCACACCCTGAAAGACAGTGATAGTAGATTTCAGGAGAATATCTGGATGCCCGAGCCTGCAGCTGTCAGATTCTCTTCTGGGCAGCATTTATGAAGACACTTTGAGCTAAGAGTAGCTCTTAGTGATGAAATTCGAAGAAAAATTGTGGGCGTTTCCCTATTAAAGTTAGGAGTAGATCCTAGTAAAGATAACCGTTATCCATAAAACATCTTAACACCTAAAAGCTCCTAAGGTGAAATCTGCTAGGAGTAGGGAGGACTTCTTTTAGGAGTTCTCTTAAGCCACTCTTTTACAGTTTGACCCTTCTGAAACAGATGAACATCTTTTCCACGACCATATGTTGTGTCTTTCGACATGGTTGTTTAACAAAAGAGAAGCTACTAGTTATGGGAATTCCGGCTCTTTTGGCTCGGCTCACTAAAAACAGTCGGCTCTTTCGGCTCCCTAGTGGCGCTTTAGATTGTTTGTAGCTTAATTTATTATTATTATTATTTCTATTTCTCTCTCTCTCTCTCTCTCCCCCCCCCCTCCCCCCCAATCGGCTCCCAATCGGGAACCGGTTCCTGTCGTTCATTTCTAAGAGCCGGATCGGTCGCGACCGACACATCACTAGAAGCTACTCACTGCATCAGTTAGATTTAAAGAACTTGTTGCCAGCAGAAACATAACCACCAATGCAATAAATATAAATATGGGGGAATCCTTCTTTAAACTACTTAACTATTTGCTTATTAAATCCAGGTGGTGACAAATTTTTTCGCCGGGCATTGTAGAAACGGGTTGCCAATTTTGATTAAGAACTTGACTGGCTTGCACAGGGTTAGAGGACCATTTAAAAATTAATACTTAATTTTACAGAAAAAAATATGCGTTTGTACACATATGACGTTTGAAATCAGCTGTGTGCCATGTCCACTAAAGACTCACACTACGGATATGCACTTTAGAATTAAGACTAACAGGCCGTGAACATCTTATCTCTAAAATAAAACTGATCAAAACACATCAGAAGGTCTTCGTTCATTTATAGTTCTAAAGCAGAGCAGCCAGGAAACAGTGATCTGCTGCTAGTCTCTAAAACTAAACATCCATAAATGCAGCAAAGATCGCACTAAAATTCCCCGATCACAGCAGCCAAGTCACTCACATCCAAAATAAAACACAATAAGCGTATTATTACCTTTTTCAGTTACGACAACATGTGGCTTACTTACGGAGGTCGCCATCTTTCGGTCCTGAGTAACGTACAAAACCCCGGTAAGGAATAGACGGCCACACCGAAGGTTCCGGGCTATGCACTAAAACTCATAGTAACCACACAAAACAGCAAAAAAAAAGACTAACCAGCCAGAATAGAACAAATACGATCATTTTACTTTAAATTGAAATAATATTTCGTAGTTCATTTATCAGGTGACACACTTTGCAATACATATTCACATCTAATATTTCAATTGGATTTCATGACTTGTGTCTCCCATCACGGAAATGTTAAATTAAGCATTTAGTTCATTACAAGCACCAGTCCGTTGCAAATCTGAAGTTTTGGTGCACTGTGTTTATTTTCGTTATTTTAGAAGAGGTTATTATTGCTTTTTATGGGGACCAAGAGACTGAAATCACTAAATTAAGTGTTTTCATTACAAATCATAAAATAAGGCACAACAACACTTTAAGTGAAAGTTCAAGCTTTCAAAACAATATTTTGATACATTTCAGAATCTTTACTGTACTTAGTTGTTGCCAAGTTTTGAGGTGTGGTTTTGATCATCGTTTTGTAGGGCTGGGTGGTGGACACTGTTGGGGGATGATTCCCCATGGTCCAGCCTCTCCTATATTTTAGGTTTCATGTGGTTTAGCATTTAAACCCAGTACTTTCAAAAGACGTTATGTCACTTAGCATGAAGTAATGTATTAGCAATATTGTCAGAAATGAGATGCAACTTAAAACACTAAACACAGTCATACCCTGCTATATGAATTCGCACGAATAACATATGCCGAATTTTAATTTCTACTGTCTTTCAAACCATCCCCAGGAAAAAACTGTACTATTAAATTTGACAGTAGAACCATGAAGTTACCAAATTACCACCAACATTCATAGTACAACTGTGAAATAATTCATGGTCAGTTCATAGTCAACCAAGTTTAGAGTTATACTATGAAATTACACAGTAGAACCATGAAGTGGCCAAATTACCATCAAAAATTCATAGTAGAACTGTGAATTACATGGTCAAACTGTGAAAATTCACATTAAAAGTGTCAAGCAATTCAGTTTTACTATGAACATTCACAGTACATTTTGTCCTAGGTCAATCCATTGTGACAAACAGCAATACTAAAATTACCTTAAAAGTAAAAGTACCCTTCAAGCCTCAAGCATGGATCAACCTCAAGACAAAAGGAAGAAAATGGTTTCTTCTCGATACTGCACCCAGGTGGTTCATTGTGCTCTCGGCTGTAGGCTATTTGAGCTAAAGTTGATGGCTCTGGATAAGGATGTCTGCTAAACTCTGTAGTTACAAATGTAATCCAGTCCTTGTACATGAATTGACACATAATGTGGCATTCATAGTCATTATTTCAAATAGCCATAGTAAAACAGTAATCCACCCATTTTTACCTGAGAATGGTTAGAAAAAGAGATCTGAGCGATGTGTAAAGCTACAAATAGAGGTGACAGAGAAAGACAAAACAGGGTGTGTTTCATCAGCTCATGTATCAGGGAGTGCAGCTCTGTCAGAGAGAAAGCTGTTGTCTCAGCTGTGTCAGAGCTCTGAGGGACAGAGAAACCTTCACACTTGGATGGAAACCATTGGAACATAAACTTTTTCCCCTGACGCCATGGCATCGTCTCAAAACAGTTAAGACGCACTTATTTGTTTTTTATTCTAAACAATGAACAGACAATGTTTTAAATATGAAGTGATTCCTGTATAGGGTAAAGCCTTAGTACTTCCTTGTGATGTGTCTAATGCTGAGAATTATTTTAAATCTTATTATTTTTCCTGCACTTGTAGACAAACGATGAGCCAACAGCCTGGGTGATAAAACGTACCATACAAGTTGTGTGGGGGTTAAATTTAAAGATCGGTTACTGTTAGTGCAACCAGAACAACTATTGATCTATTAATTTAAGATTAATGTTCTATGTTACCTTTCCAGCTATATTTTTCTCAAGTCCCTTGGTTCAGCTGCTCCATTTGCTGATGATTTTTCATAAATCAAAAGAGAGAATCTTTAAATAAAAGTAACCTTACACCTGAGCACTATTTCACTGATGTCCCTTTTCACTACTCACTGTACACAAACACAAGGTGGCATGGCAACAGGTTGGACAGGATCACCTTACTACTGTAAATCCTTTGCTTCAGGCAACATTGTTTAAACTGTAAACCAGACACTAATATGTTTACAGACACACTCCACAATGACCTAAATATCTTTACACATGCTACTGTTTCTCCAGACTGATACGTACCCAATGGAACTCTTTGCTCGCGTTAAGTGTTTTGATTCATGTACAGTGGGGCAAAAAAAGTTTTAGTCAGCCATTGATTGTGCAAGTTTCTCCTACTTAGAAAGATGAGAGAGGTCTGTAATTTTCAGTATAGCTACACTTCAACTATGAGAGACAAATGAGAAAAAAAATCCAGGAAATTACACTGTAGGATTTTTAAAGAATTTAATTGTAAATTATGGTGGAAAATAAGTATTTGGTCAATAACAAAAGTTCAATTCGATACTTTGTAACATAACCTTTGTTGGCAATGACAGAGGTTATACATTTCCTGTAAGTCTTCACCAGGTTTGCACACACTGTAGCTGGTATTTTGGCCCATTCCTCCATGCAGATCTCCTCTAGAGCAGTGATGTTTTGAGGCAACACGGACTTTCAACTCCCTCCACAAATTGTCTATGGGGTTGAGGTCTGGAGACTGATTTAAGTGAAGGAAGGCAGCAGTAACTCAAATAACCACTTGTTAAAACAAAGGTTTGCAGACGAGTATTTCTGAATGCAACATGTTGAACCTTGAAGATCTTGAAGATGGGTTACAGCAGTGGGTGCCACCCCTGTCAGCTAAAAACAGACAACCGAGGCTTCAATTTGCATGGGCTCACGAAAATTGGACAATAGAAGATTGGAACATGCAGGTCTGATAAGTCTCAATTTCTGCTGTGAAATTTGGATATTAGGGTCAGAACTGATTGTAAACAACATGAAACCATGGCTCTCTCCTGGATTGTATATACAGGGAAAATTTTCTTGGCACACTTTGGACCCCTTAAAATGAATTGATCATCATTAAATGCTACAGCCTACCTGAGTAGGTGAATGTCTCTAATAAAGTGGGCAGTGACTGAACAGTGTTTTAAATCTCCAGCAGCACTGCTGTGTCTGACCGAATCGTACCAGCTCAGCACTCACTAACACCACCAACACATCAGTGTCACTGCAGTGCTGAGAATGATCCAGCACCCAAATAGTACCTGATCTATGGTGTCCCTGACCATTAAAGAAGTAAAGGGGACTAACAAAGTAAAGAACTACAAAGTGCAGTGACCACTACAACTTAAATAAAGGATAAGCAGAATATACACTGAAAAATACAGAACGCTCAAGACCTTTGTACAGTACTGTCCATAGATAATTTTCAGTGTTCAGTAAGACAGTGTGGACCAGGAAAGGGAAATTAGCACTCATTACACTCTAAAAACTGAGACCAGATTTCCTCAAATGATTTAGTGCTATGTCTTCTGACTCAATTTTCACTTTTTCAGATCACAGGAGCCCTGCGAAGGAAGGCATTATCAGCTTTGTTCTTGGAGCTGTGGGAGGATGTGCATTAGGAGCCACAGTGACTCCAGTGAACCGGGCCATGGCTGAGATTATCTCAAGCTCACTGCTGAAACCAGTCACAGATGGCGTGAGGACTGTGGGTCCTCTGGGCTTGGGGACTCTACTGGGAGCGACAGCAATATCTACAGCAATGACAGCAGCTGTAGCAGGAGTGACTGTGGCTGCTTCCGTTGCTTTTCTGCTCATGAGGCTAAAGAAGTATGTGGCTGGTATAGGTAAATTTGTGTGGATAGCAGCTGGACTAGCGGCAGCCTTTAGCACAACAGCCTGTGGAGCAGCGCTTGGGGTTATTATAGAGAAACAGACCATAAGGAATGGGGTTGTGGCACTGCTGTGGGCTCTGGGAATAATCACCGTGCTGAAAACCTTTATTCATATTGTTGTACAGCTGACGTTCAAGGAGTGGGAATGCTGTGGCAATCGCCAGCTTGCTCAGGCCGAGGAGACGCTAGAAGCTATGCAGACTGAGCAGCGAGAGAGAGTGGCAGTGGAGATTGAAGAGAGGATCATTGCCTTGGAGACAGAGAAGAGCAATGAAGAACAGAATGCATCGGAGTACAGAGTTGCCTGGGAAGCAAAACGACAAAAGAGGCAGGAAATGGACAAACTGCAAAGAAAAGCAATAGAGCTGACCTTGAAGCAGACGACAACGCAAGAACATCTGATCAAAATCACTTCCAAATACGTGGAATTTCTGGCTTTCTCTGGCATCCCAATGACAGTTACTGCAGCTGTGACTGCTGGCTTTGGGCTCTTTGGATTTGGAGACCACAGATTCGTTTTTGTTGTCTTGCTTGCCCTAATCCTTGTCATGGTCTTCATGTTAATGAAATCGGTGCATGTGAACTTCTGGATGTTCACAGCCTGCATGGGAATGTTTGCGACCTTCGCTATTGCTGTGCTCACGGTGCACGCAGGACAGGAGGTACTGGAGATGTCTGCAAGAATGCGAAAAGCAGGACAGGCTCTAAGTAAGGAGAAGATCTCAGCCAAAATGGACCACATGTCTTCACTGGAAGCCATAACGGCTGGGTTCTTCATGACTAAAATGTGTCAGATTGCTTTAGGGGCCGTTGTTGGAGGCCCACTAGATAAAAAGGTTTTAGCTAAAGTCATAGTGGGAGCATCTGTGATTGTAGTCGCTCTTCTATCAATAGTTGAAGCGTCATCAGAAGCTGTCGGGGTTGGTGGCGTGACAGGTGCCTTGCTGGGGGCTCTGGGGGCAGCTGGAGTTTCTCTGGGGGCAGCAGCATCTACAGCTGTTCAGTGCTCATCATGGGCAGGAACCCTAAGCACCACAGCTGGAATGCTAATTGGCGCTTTAGTCATTGGAAAGTGGGACTTACTCAACATTGGACTGCAGTTGCTCGTGGCTTACATGTTTGCTATGATAAATCCTTACTGAATGACCTTTGTTTTGATGAATGCTAAATGAAAACTAAATAAAAACAAACCCTTGCTATCAAATGTTATGACATTCCAGAAAAGGTTTGTGATTGGGGAAGAGAAGGCTGGGTGAGGACTCCTTGCCATTGCTAAAGCGGCCACTTAATCCTGTGTGGAGGATGAATATGGGTAGGATGGAATGTTCCTTCAGATGCTCTGATTCACACTGTTTTCATCGAAATGATTGATTTTCAGCTTCTCGTGCTGCAAGTTTAACACAGGCTCGCACTGCACAGCGGACTTCGTGGTTTATAATATATTATAATATATATATAAGTCAGAGACTAGCCCTTTAACCAGTTTGGCTTTGAAGAGGGAAGGCTGGTTGGTCGTGCAAGCAGTTAGAGTGGCTGCTGCACATCTCCAGAGATTCCAGATTTGAGCCCATCCACGGCTTGTGTGGAGTTTGTATGTTGTCCTTGAGGATTTACAGAAGTTCTACCTAGTTATTAATGCAAGACAGTTCAAATACATTTCAGGCTAAAGTCTGAAGGATCATTTAAGGATCATGTCTACATTATTGCACTTAACATCTCACGTGTCTGCAACGTCATAGCCGATAAAAGGGCTCCATCGTGTGTACTGAAATGGTAACTACGAGTTTCCAACAATGGATTATTTGCACCCGAAAAGCTTTTGAACAAAGCGTGCTGGAGCAGGATCTCGTTTAGATTTTACTTTATTATGTTTATCTGTGTGCTTAGTACCTCTTCAGTGATCACCCATAACTTCCTGATTTACTACAGTTTAACTGTAAAGTGACACCAATTTTAAATTCCCTTACTCGTTCACTAACATCGGATAAATGAGAGAATACACCAATGTAATGAAACAAAAGTTGAGGTGCAATCCAACCAACACCTTAAGAGGCAGTACATGAACCAGAATGGCTCTGATTAGCACTGGTTGCCAGTCCTGAGTTTGGTTCGTATCCCACCACTGTTGGCATGGTAAAGATACTGGTTAATGTTGGTTCCCTGCATGTGCCATTTCAGAATATGGTTGAATTCCTTCTCACCAGAAGGTCATCTGAGTTCCTCAGGTATAGGGGGCTGGGGCTGTGAAAGTGCGAGCAGACAAAATGCCTCCATATAACAAAGAACTTGGCAACAAATGTTCATGGTAAAAAATAAGGATGACTATAAGTACCTCACTTCTAAGTATGGTGGAGGATTTATGGCGTTATAAGGCTGTCTTATTTCTAATGGCCCTGGAAATCATGTTTGCATAAGAATTTCTAGAAGCCAGTAGTTGTGTTGTGTGGTTATCTGATTTTCTAATATTTTCAGTGTAAGCTAATTAGTGAGACAGCAGTTTTTCTAAACACTTTATCCGTATTTACCAAAATTTTGGAGCTGACTAAGAGCATTGTCCGTGAGATTGAAGTTCATGAGTCTAGAGTTCAGAGTTGAGGTTTGGGCCATAGTGTAAAGGGACTTGTCATAAAAAGTAGAATGAAATCATAAATGTTGACTTTGAATCAATAAATAAATGCCTGATCAGCTTGTGAACACAATATCATCAGCAGGACACACAACATTTCCTTCAAACTGAGAGCACAAATGAATCAAGAACTCAGCCAACCATAATACGTCCAAAAGACACAACAATGTTTTGACGTATTGTACTAATATGAGGGCTTGAGAATATGTTGCTGGCTAAAAGCGCACCTAGGTTGGGGCACCAGTCCATCAGAGGGCACAGCAAGAGTCTCTGTTGCAGCACTGGGTGATTTTCCCCCAATCCTCCTTCACCCCAGACACAGCCAATTACACCTTGTGATGGCTGACTCAGATGGAAGACACAAGCGGTACTCAAACCCACATCTCTGGGCTGGTGGACTAGCAAATTGCCATGAGGGCTAATTAAATTCTGATTTCCTTTGACTTTTGTTTCAAAAACTCAAAACAAATGACTTTTGGTATACTTTTAAGAAAAGACAGAGCATTGAGTAAGTAAGACAAAGTAAGAGTATTGTCTTAATGAAGATGAACTCAAATTACCTTTGTGGTGCAGTGACAAGGCCTACAACCCCTAAATTTGTTTTGTTTGGAGACATTTTACAAATAGCATAGTGAGAATATTTAACAATATGATTTACTGCCTTCAGGAAGAATCTAATACATCGCAAATGTTTTGTCCATGTCACAACAGTTGTGATATATTCTGTTATATCTGTGACGAGTATACGCTTAAGGCTCAAAGACACACCATTACTGCACTCATTAAGAAACCCTATGAGCTCTACTTCAGATGTAAAATTGATGACAAAGACAAACCATGGGCTCCTCATCTGTATTGTACAACATGTGCAGTGAACATGAGAGCTTGGCTCATAGCTATTTGAAATTCAATGACATTTGCAGTCCCAATAATATGGCGAGAACAGAAGTATCAAGTGACGGCTGTTATGTGTGTCAGACCAATGTATCTGGTTTCTCTACTAAAAATACGAAATCTATAGAATAACACAATCTGACTTCAGCCATGAGACAAGTGCCACGTATGGAAAGTTTTCTAGTACTGAAACCACCAGAGACATGGAGTAGATGAAGCAGATGAAGAGGCCGCAATGCATGAGCCAGATGGAAAATGATAATGATCCAGACACTGGTAATCTTTATATGATAACTCAGCCAGAAGTAAATGGTCAGAGTCTTGGAACTGCCAAAAGCGAAAGCAGTTTGAAAAGTATGGGGTTTGCTGTCATCAGGTACAAAAATGTATATTTTTTCAGAACTGTCATTTGACAAACTTATTTATCTACCAACTCTAACAGATTTCTATGGCTTTGGGTTATATGAATGATCCCACACAATGGTCTAGCCTGGAAGCCATACTGTTACACAATGGTAATGTCCACACTTCAGTACCCACTGGCTATGCAATACACATGAAAGAAACATACAATAATGCAAAACTGTTGAAACACATATAGTAAAACAATTACAACAATTACGGATTTTAAGCTCAGTTGAAGTAACACAATGTGTCAGAATCATTATATGATTAAAATAATGTGATTTAACACAATTAAATTCAATAAATTTGTTTTTAATATTTCTCCAAATTTCTGTGTGATACAGAAAATCTGAACTTATTTTTGTTTTCATCTTGATATTGTATATAATACAATATAATAATAATACAATACATAATCAATTTTTTTCCAGGAAGCAAACCCTTTGAAAAATGTGATGTCCCTGCCTTATTATAGGTTGTTGAGTTCAGAAATGACCTGATGCTTCCTTCACGAGATACGCAGATTTAGGATCACTTGTTTTAAGTTTTAAGTTTCGTTGGCCATTTTTAGATTGCTTTGTTTACCAACCAGAAACCGTGCCTCGTTTGCTGCCGAACTGTAGAATATATAAAATTAGATGCCCGATATTACCGATATTATGTCCTATTTTGAGTAATCACTTCTATATATTTTTAGCAGAACCTAGTTATACTTTGCTTGTAATTTATGTAGCTCCTAACCTCACTTCAGTCTTTTTTGCCCTTTTCAGTTCAAAATAATTCCATCTCATTTATACACATATGTTCTTATTTTTACTTCTGAATACGTTCGTGTGTTTGTTGGTTTGAAAATGAAAGCCGGTCGGAAACTGGTTAACACGATTTATTTAGGACATCTTGAATGTACCACGTAAATACCAGTCAGGTGATTTTCAAGCACATGACTTTAACTGCTCTCACCCTCAGACTCCGCCTTCAGCGAGACTGGCATTGCGTTTAACCAATGATTATACAGACATCTAGTCGCTCGTCCAATATGCGGCTAGAGGCGGGACAAAAGTGGTGCTTTTGCTACAGAAGAAACATTGGGGAAGATGAATGTTGATCGACTTTATTAAAAGATCCGAAGGCAGTTTTCGCTTCTTCATGGCACATTTCATGTCTGCTCTATATGCGATAAGCGTATGTTAAAGCAGCTCGGTATATAGGAAAGGGGTGGGGGATTTTAGGGTGAAGGCAAGCGTCGTTTGGGTCAAGATGTCGATTCAGTACGGGGAAGCGCTGGCGGATAGCTACGGGGTGGCCGACTCGTTCCCTAAAGATTTCGGTTATGGAGAAGAGGAGACAGACATTGAGGATAGTCCTGCACCTTCCGACAGCAAGCCGAGGATCCTGCTGATGGGCCTGCGGAGGAGCGGGAAGTCCTCCATCCAGAAGGTACGAGGAAAAGTCGTCCTGTAGGCTAACTTCCACTGCTAACCTGGCAGAACTCAAATAAACCTGCACCGGTTATGTAGTGCACTATATAGGTTATATAACCAATTATTTTTTACCCAGTGTAGAAAGCTTATGGAAGGGAACAGGGATTCAATTAGGACAGAGCTCAGAAACGATCTATAAGGCAGCAGGTTAGATGACAAATCAGCCCAACCCCGGACTATTTCCACATTTATTTTATTTTACTGTAAATATTCAGTTTAGACTGTACTCATTAAATCAGCCTGAACTGTTTTGAACTTAATATTAGCAGTAAATTTTGGAAATAATATGTGTATTCTATAAATACACACACACACACATATATATATATGTATATATATATACATATATATATGTATATATATATACATATATATATGTGTGTGTGTGTGTGTGTGTGTGTGTGTATATATATATATATATATATATATGTATGTATGTATGTATGTATGTATGTATGTATGTATGTATGTGTGTGTGTGTGTGTGTGTGTGTGTGTGTGTGTGTGTGTGTGTGTGTGTGTGTGTGTGTGTGTGTGTGTGTGTGTGTGTGTATATGTATATGTATATAGGTGTTTTAACAACCACAAGACACTGTATTTGCTAGTCTTGCTTGCGTTTCCCCTGACAAATGCATTAATAATTCAATAATAGCCCAAAATGGGTGGATACGTAGAATACATACATGATACACATGGTAATATTCATTTTTTTTATACAGGGGTTTTGATAATATATGACCTGTGAATTGAATACATTAACATTTTATTAAAAAACAAAACAAAAAAACAGACAAACAAAAAAAAAACTTGAGATGCAGTCATCTGCATAGAGCCAGCCACAGTTCTAGACCCAGAGTTCAGGCATGCTGTAGTTGCACATGTGACATCTAGCGGTAGATTGTGTAATAAGGAAAGAGCATATAATCTCACCTGAGATATTAAGCATTGGGCAGCATCAGAAACAGGTAAGCGGGACTGTGGTGGCCTAGTGGTTAAGGTACTGGACTCTGGAGCAGAAGGTCCAGGGTTCAAATCCCACCTCTACTAAGCTGCCACTGTTGGGTCCTTGAGTAAGTCCCTTAACCCTCAAATGCTTGGATTGGAAGGTTGTGTAAGTTGTAAGTCGCTCTGGATAAGGGCGTCTGCTAAATGATGTAAATGTAAGCTTGATGCTGTTTTGTTAATGTGAGGCAATAGAATAGGGACTGTGGTAGCCTAGCGGGTAAGGTACTGGACTATGGACCAGAAGGTCCAGGGTTCAATCCCACCTCTGCAAAGCTTTATCAATTGTAAGTCGCTCTGGACAAGGGCGTCTGCCAAATGCTGTAAATGTAATGTAGAAACTCAAATATAATAAATACGTTTTCGTAATTTATCTCAATAGTGCAAAGCTAGAGAGAATATGGAGACAGATCCTTTAGAAGAGAGTGTGGAATCGGAGGTGCCTGGACCATGCCCTTCAAAAATAGAAATCAGCAATGATTTTATTTATTCTTTTAACCCCAGCAAAGAAAGTCATGTTCCAAGCTTGCAGAGCAGGAAGTTGTATTGTTGTATTGGCCTCCTTGATCTCTGCGTTTAATAGGGAATTAAAATCAAATATCATTCTTCATTTTGTATCGATAATGTATCGTATCGTGACACAGAAACAGCAATACATGTCGTATCATGAAATTTCTGTATCGTTGCACCCCTAATACATACTGTCCTTACTTGTTTAGCGTCATAGTTCAGTGACTCATCGTCTGCTCCATGTACTGAACGTGGCGTGAAAAATAACAGTTGTAAGCGAAATCATGGCAACTTATTAACCATCACTGGTGCCATGGCATTGTACCTGGTCAGGGATATGGTAAATAGTTTATCCTCGTTACTGCTTTATTACAGTTTTTTTTAAACACTGCAGTTCGTCCTGTATAAGCAAAATGCATACAGACAATTGAATCCAAAATGAAAAACTCCCATTTTTACTACTGATTCATCGTCTAGATGGATCAAAATCATGTTTGTATTTTATTATTGTAATAATATCTGCAGACACCTAGAACATGGTGCTATTTACTTTTTGAAGCTGTTTACATTTAGTTAGGAGGTGCACTTTATTAAAGTTTGTTTATTAAGGTAATACTAGCCTAAGTGCTTTCTGTTTGTTTGTGGAGCTAGATTTGTAGTTGTAGAGAAACTAGTTTGGTTGCTGAGTCTTAAGAACCAAAGTGAAAAATAATGTATTTTTGTATCATGATCCCACTTAAAGAAATATAATATTTTTGCCAGGTCTCCAGCCACTTTTAGATTTATGCCAGAGAACAGAAAACTCCAGAAGCTGTAGCCCTAGTCATATTCATATCATAAAAGGAGTGTCTGTCTGCAGAACCAGAACCCCATGTTATGCTGAGTTGAGGCACTGCTTCACTGAACTGCTGAATGGTGCCAGTGTACACTCATGGAGCACTTTATTATGACCACTATACTGGGTAGGGTTAGGGGTGGGCACTATGGTGAAAATACTATATCACAATATTTAAAGGCATTTTCATGATACGTGGTATTTATCATACATGTGATCGCAGACAAAATGAATCAGTAGAGACAGATTCTTAAAAACTATCATTTAAATATTATCCTGTACTTGGTAAAGGTTGGAAGTAGAGGGTAAAAATGGTGACCATGAAGGGATGCACATGGTCACCAACAGTACTTCAAATAAGCTTTGGCTTTCAAGTAGGTATTAACAGGCCCAAAGTGTACTAAGAAGTCATTCTTAACACCATTACATCACCTCCACCATCCTGGACTGTTGATGCAAGGCATGTTGGATCCATGGATTCATGGTGCCAAATTGTGAGCCTACCATTTGTGCGGCCAACATTGTCTTCTGCTGTTGTAGCCCATCAACCTAAAGGTTTAACATTTACATTTACAGCATTTAGCAGACGCCCTTATCCAGAGTGACTTCCAGTTGGTACAGTCTTACAATCCAAATTGTGGGCTAAGGGTTTTGCTAAAGGACCCAACAGTGGATGGGATTTGAACCCTGGACCTTCTGGTCCAGAGTCCAGTACCTTAACCGCTAGGCCACCACAGTCCCATGTTGGAACCAGATGTTTTCTGCTCATTACAATTGTACAGATTGGTTATGAGTTACAATAGCCTTTCTATCAACTCAAACTCATTCTCTCAAAGTCTCACATCAGCTAGGAAATTTTGTCAGAACAGCCACTTGCTGGATGTTTTTTTTTTCTTTATTGCACTAAGCTGAGTAAACTCTAGAGATAGTTGTGTGTTAAAATATCAGGAGATCAGAATTTTCTGAAGTACACCAACCTGTTTGGCACCATAGTTCATACCATGGGCGAAATAACTGCGATTACATTTTTTGTGAAGATCACCTGAAGCTGCATCACCATATCTGCAGGAATTAATGCATTTGCACTGTTTCAAAACCCGGAGTGTGTTCCCAAATTCCAAGAACCTGATAGATAAGAGAATAGAATTTCTATTCCACTTATCGGCTCCTACTAACATATTTTATACAATGGCATGATTTAGTGCAACAATACGTTTGTATTAAGGAAGCATCCATCTGCCAGGACCGGTGTGTCATGTCATAACCTATGTCAACTGTGTCGTCACACGGTTTGGTTTTGATACGCTACGCTATAGTATTAGCAGGAGATGGGCGCTCAGAAATGTAACTCCACTTCCAAAGAAAAGGCTAAATGCAGTATGTGTGGAAAATTTATGTGTTGTAAAGGATGTTTCACAGGTAAAATTACAAACCATCTGAGTCATCAGCATGAAATTGAGCTTCAGCAGTGTACCGGGTTCGACCGACTGCGCTCTCCTGGTGCAAATGCTGCGCTAGCCGGGGCAGTCTAAAAGGCTAAATTGGAATCGGCCAAAATCGGAATTGGCCAGTCACTTATATAAAAATTGGGAATCGACCAAGAAAATAGCAGTCCAGAGAGATTGTTGTCGGCTTCTCTAAATGCAAAATGGATCCAAACGACGGACACAGCATTTTCATTATGTACAAACTGCTCTGTGTTTGAGTACTCCATGTCACACCAGTGTTGCTGACTGGACGAGGTGGAGTTTGCAACTACACAAGTACAGAAAAACATGCTCTGGGGAGAGTTAAAAAAAGAGGTTCTGAATTTTGAATACTTGCTCTGTTCAATATCTGCTGCTCTTAATCGGTACCTACTGATAACCTGGATAAACAATCTGAGTAAGGCTGAAAGTGTGTGGGTGGTTTGCATTCTGTTACTGAAAACAGTCAAACATCTGTAAGCGTTAACTACTGAAATGCATTGACTCTTGAGTTTGTAAATATGTATGGAAACTCTACCGTGCCCCAATTTAAAACAAATTGAGAATGTCTTAATGCAAATCTTACTTTGCCCTCTAAATAAGAAGACTTTGGTCAGCAGCTACCAGAGCATTATGCTTGATCTACAAATTACACACTCCACCTACTTTCCGCTTTGTTTCTTGTTTTGTTCTTTATAATTGTTTTGTGGTATGTCGTGGGTGTGCTGTGTGGCGGTAGAAAATGTAACGTACTTTTGTTTGTAATTGCGATTTTGGCAATACTATTATAGTGGCAGTATTTGTAAGTTTATTAACCCTTACTTTTGCTGTAAGCACCACAATACAGTGATGATTACCTCAAGCCGAGGTGGACTGTTTCTGTTACACTCTGTTTACATGGAAGGACGATGGAGAGAGAGAGACATCTCGGATGTAAAGGACCTTTCACAAATGGCTGAAAGCTTGTGATTGTAAACTGAACTTGTGATAAAAAGGGCGAGTGGACTTCCCGGTGTGTGGTTGGTTTTTTTACAAAATCTGACACTAAGCAGAAAAAAAAAATCATCTGTAAAGTGTGCTATTCGACTGTTTGTAGCAGGAGGGTGTGGGACACTCGCAGTAATTTTATCATCTGAAAATGAAAGCACGATAAAACAGTATTATGAAAGGGCAGAAGATTCGTTGCTGCGCCTGTGGTGTGTGAAACGGAGTTGTGTTGGAAGTAAATCCAAAAATTCACATGTTCCGAAATGAAAGACAAGAAATCTAGAAAATGGAAGAACGCATCAATGACACTACATCTTATATTTCTGTGGTCATGGCCTCATTTTTACAGAGCTCGCAATGAGGTGATGAGACTCGAACAGTTTAGCAGAGTCGAGGTCCTCATTTATTTGGTGAATGCCAGCCCAGAATGGGAAGTTATTAAGAATTACTATTGTTTGAGTGCTGGGTTTTTTTTTTTTGCTGTTACATTGCATTGCCACAGGTTCACAAACTTATAATGCTAAATGTGTATTTTTGAAATGTGAGTAAGTGCCTTTTGAAGAAGTAATTTATTAATTAATAGGATTAACCAAAAGTTATATAACACTGCAATATCAGGTTTCTTTCAAAAATGACTATATTGTGAGAGATTTTTTGTACTGTGAAATACATGTACATATCCTTAATAGGGTTTTTTTAATCCATGTCTTCCACCCCAATTGGTTTTAGTACACCGCTTGTAATACAGTTTTTGAGTTCGTACATTTTGGTGCCATCTGTGTCCTGTGGTTTTGAACTTTACAGCACATGATTCATTTTTGAAAATAAAGGGGAATTCCCCTTAAATGGTTTAGACATTTATTGAGTTAATTCATTAACTCAGTAAATCCATAGCAGATTCGACCTAGATATTTTTTGTTTCCTCAATTGTGGGGACCTATGTAGAGTACTAGAACAATGAGTACGTTTACATGCACTTAATAATCCGATCATAGAGAGATTATCTGATTATCCAGTTATTTTCGCATTACCCTGATCTAGAAATCAGATTAAGAATACAATAAAAAAGCTGGAAGAGATTTTATTTTTTATCCCAGTTAATTGCATTACTGATTGCATGTATACCAGTTACCTGATTTTCAGTCAGTCTGTAGGTGCACTCAAGCCTAACCTGCATGGTTGCCAGGGTCCTGATTTATTTGTAAAGACCTGGCCTTATTGTAGTGAGCACATTTTCCGTTGGCTTTGGCCGTTTTGTTTCCTTCTCACTTGATCTGGCAACCCTGGAATTAAACAAGCTACGGAATTAATTAAGCGCAGCAAAGCAGTTGAACAGAACCACTGAAGTGCAGTATATACCGTATTTTTCGGGCTATAAGGCGCGATATCAACGATCGGCTTGCTAAACGGATCTAATTTTCATACATAAAGCGCACCGAATTATAAGGCGCATGAAATGAAAACGAAACTCGTAGTTTTCCGTCAGAAGCTCAGTTTGGTCTTTACCTGGCGCAGGGCGTCTTCTTGCTTCCCTCCACTTCCGTACCATTGATTCGTTAATGTTTGAAATTCTCTCGCAGCTGCTCTATGTCCGTGTTGTACTGCGTGACTGATGGCGTTGAAGTTTTTGAAATCCGCTTCGCAAATGAATGAATGAATGAATGAATGCACGTACCCTAATGCTGAAGCACATACCGTAGTACTACTACTCCGCTATGCTGCGCACTACGGTGGGCCGTAAGCTTGCGTAAACTTACCAAGGCCGTGCTAAAACATTTTGACAGATTTATGAGCGCCGTGTACCATCTACAATCGTTTTTTAAGGTCAGAAAGCACAACCAGAATTAATTCATACATTAGACGCACCGCATTTTCAGGTAAGGCGAACTGTCGATTTTTGAGAAAGTTAAAGGATTTTAAGTGGCGCCTTATGGTCCGAAAAATACAGTAACTCGAGAAAATGAAGAATTTAAATAATTTGATATTGAAGATTACAGATTTGTGTGACGTTATTGGCTGTTTGCCCAAAGTAGAAATCCTATCACTGGCTGTGTCATGTAAACCCAGAGGTTTCTGACAAGCTGATTTTCTGCTGGTGATTGGATTATTAAGTGCATGTAAACACACTCATTGATTTTTTTTTTTTTTTTATTTTATTTCTGGTTCTCAGTCTCTCTCTTTGCAACCTTTCTCAGCTGTAGTCTCTAGTAATCGTTCTTAATCATGACCAGCATCCTGTAGGCAGTGCCTTTGAGGGTGACTAACACAAGCTGTGCAACAACAGAGCTACTGCCTCTGACTTTAGGCCTGCAAGGTGGAGCAATAAGATGAATGTCTCTAATAAAGTGGACAGTGAGTTAACCGTGTTTTAAAATCATACCAGCTCCACACATCATCCACATCAGTGTCAGTGCAGTGCTGAGAGAGATCCAGCACCCAAATAGTACCTGGTCTGTGGGGGTCCTGACCATTAGCGGACGGAGTAAAGGGGACAAACAAGGCATGTAGAGAAACAGATGGACTACAATCTGTAATTGTAGAGCAATTTGTTTCACAAATTTGCTGCACAACTTACTTTTATTATAGCTCATGTGTTACTGAAATAAAATAACCTCTGTGCCGTTTCTCTCTTCAGGTTGTGTTTCACAAGATGTCTCCAAATGAGACCCTGTTTCTGGAGAGCACAAATAAAATCTACAAGGACGACATCTCCAGCAGCTCGTTCGTCAATTTTCAGATCTGGGACTTTCCTGGTCAGGTGGATTTCTTCGACCCCACCTTTGATTATGAGATGATCTTCAGAGGAACTGGAGCTTTGATTTTTGTCATTGATGCACAGGTAATGTGATGCATGGAAATTTCAGCTGACTCATTTAAAATGGTGATGTTTGGCGTACTTGCTAGCTGCAGTGGCAGCTCAGATCTGAATCCTTATCTGTTGTTTGAATGCAGCAGCGCAGCAGATATGTCTGGCTGATAAGGGATAAAGAAGAGTTTGTTCAATAAATATGAAGCACAGTGGTTCAGATGAACAGCTCTGGGCTTCTCAAGAAGCTCAGAAAGGTCTCCTTAATTTGTATGTCTCAACCTAGCGAGTTGCCTACTTGGAAAGCATTGTACGTACATAGTGCTCTGGACAAGAAGGCTGGCCTAATTTTTTAGATTCCTTAAAAATGCTGCCTTACTTCGGCCGAGTTTTATGGAAGACATTTTAAACATTTCAGGAATTTCCTAATGCACTTGTTCACATTTGTTGGAGGTCCTCTGCCCATCTTTGACCCTTAAAGTCTTTTGTGAATACTGCTCACCTGTTTGAAATCATTATTTCTTTGTTTATTTATTTATTTTGTACCTCATTACTAGGTAACTTTTTAAAAATGTATTTTTCTAATACATTTTCCATACGGTCCATATTTTTGGGGGCAGAATGTGCTACATATTGTGTAGTTTGTTCCTCAATATGGCTGTACAGCAGAACCTCAGATCCACCTGTGGCTTGGCAGCTTTCTGTTTTAGTCACATGTCAGCATTTTCACTGTAAAGATAACTGTGTTGCGTTTTCCATTTGGCACCTTGGGTGACACAACAGCATGTTTGTCACAAGGTTTGCATGTCGAACATGAAGAGGTTATCGTGAGCTCTTCAGCTGGTTATGAGCTGTTCGGCTGTGCTGCTAAAGGGATATAACTGTTTCTCTTGGAACTGTCTGGAAATTTATTTTGCTGCTCCCTTGTTGCACAGTTTGCTAATGGCTTGGCGTGGCTGGCTCTGACCTATCTTGTAACCAAACCACTTTCAAAGCGCTGACTGCAACTGCTTGATCCTCATGCAAGGTTGCAGCTTGTTTTAACCTGTTTGGAGTGGTTCTGAGATGCACGTATGAGCTGATGTTTGACCTATATCAGAAGGAAATCCCAACCTTGAGCGTTTTCATTGGTATAGATGTTTAGGCATGTTGTGTACAGTGTCTCGGTTAGACACAATACTGATTAAAATGCATCTCTGTTATCAGACGTCCTTAAGAACATTACTCAACACATTTCACAGAACATAAAATAATCACAGCTACTGTTGCTCATAATTATGCTACTCTAAAAAGAGATAACCAAAGGTTTACTGTTTCACTGCTAGCATGTGCCATTTGACTGCTTATCACATGTTCACATCATGACTCTGTACAAGTTAACCAATAGGCACAGTTCTGGGATTTCACTGAGTAAGAACTAAATGAACAAGTCTAAATCATTAGAATCAAAAGTGAGCTGAATTATTTCCTGCCCTTGGGGAGTTTAGATGTGAAACCTGAGGCTGGCGAGTTGCTGGAACATATGCTTTAAGCCATAACTGATCAAGATGACTGCGAGAAACCTTTGAGACCACTTACATGTTTATAGGCAAGAGCTTAATGTCCTTGTCTCCCACTTCTGGATGACATGAGCATAATGCCGCTGTTGTTCTGGTCAGGGTGATTGTATGGTTGTGCACTTAAGCTTAAGCACTTGTTCGAAATGGGTGTGGCTGAAATAGCAGAACCCACTCCTAAGAAGGTGCTTGTACATGTAATAAGAAGAAGTCATGTCTAATTTCTCTGAGAATGTGTTCAGACAAACACAAGTCACTGAGCTTCTGTTAAACTGAGTTATTATGGGATTGTGGTGACTCAGTGGTTAAGGCTTTGGTCTACAATTCAGAACATTATCTGCCAAGCTGCCACTGCTGGGCCCTCGAGAAAGCTCCCTTAATTGCTCAGCTCAATTGTAAGTTGCTATAGGTAAGTGTGTCTTCTAAATGTTTGAAACCATAAAGGACATTTGGTGAATTTTGAAAAGATTTTTTTCGGCATGTTTTAACACTGAGCATCTCGGCCAGGGTCATGGAAGCAAAAAAAGTACATTTTAAAGTCTTAAGTTGCATTTACAGCAGTTAGCACATGCCCTTATCCGCAATGACATATAACTGACACAGTCTTACAAGGTACAGTCGGAGCTATTGAGGGTTCAAGACCCAACTGTGACAGCTATTCAGTGCTGGGTCTTTAACTCTCAACCATTGGCTTAGTAGACCAGTACTTTAGTTCCTGAGCCACTACTGCCCCAATGTTTGCCAAAAAAGTACATCCTTGGGATTCCAGTCCATCAGAGGGCACTGCAACCACCCCCCAGGGTGTATATGGGTAGAGACTGGCACCCTGTCTAGGGTTGATTACAGTTTTGTGTCTTGGGTTAAGAGAGTATGAAAAGTGAACGAGTGAGTTTTCCTGCTCAGGGTCTCTGGAATTCGCAAGGCAGCTGGAAGTACTCCCTGGATGGGATGCCAGTTACTTTGGTCACTGTTGAAGTCTCGGGGAATAATATCTACACCTGGCCACCCTTCCTGCAGATGCAGCCAATCATGCCTGCATGAAGGCCAGGACCTCCAGGACTGTAACACGGGTCAACGTGGTAGTAGGCCAGCGAATTGCCACTGTGCCACCTGAGCGCCCTTTGATACAGATTATAATGTAAAACTTGCCTGTTTTCACTTTGTATGAAATTCCTATCACTCAGCATTGTCTGCAAAGGGTGGCACAGTGACACAAATGGTTAGCATGGTTTCCTTTGTTACAAATAGGCTCAGTAAAGCCTGTCTGTATTGTTTCAGTTTTAGTATACATAAAGATTCTAAGAATGCTCTTGGAGAGCCTCTAACTTAGCTTCTATCCCAGTGAAGATTTGGGGTTAACCCAGTTGCTAGGTATGATGCATTCTTTTGAAGACTATGATTGGCTGTCATTCACTCATTCACTCACTCACTCACTCACTTACTCACTCTCACACATACACACAAATGCACTTAAATAAGTATATTGTATAAACTATTATACTGTGTAACCTATTATAAGCCTGTTGTTAAACCTATTATAATGAAAGGCATAGGCTGTTTCTGCTTCTTTTACACTTGACTGTTTATTTACCCTGCTGGTAATTTTTGTAGCTTACTTAATCTATTGGATAGCCTATGAACTGGAGGAAATCCAGTTTTGCTCTTTTCTGGTATGACCGCTTTCATGTCTACTCTAACCCTTTTAACTTGTGAGGTTGATTTATATACTGAGGCAAAAAAGTAGTTAGTCAGCCACTGATTGTGCAACTTAGAAAGAGAGGTCTGTAATTTTCATCATAGGTACACTTCAACTATGAGAAACAAAATGAGAAAAAAATCCAGGAAATCACATTGTAGGATTTTTAAAGAATTTAATTGTAAATCATGGTGGAAAATAAGTATTTGGTCACCCACAAACAAGCAAGATTTCTGGCTCTCACAGACCTGTAACTTCTTTAAGAAGCTCTTCGGTTCTCCACTCGTTACCTGTATTAATGGCACCTGTCCACATCCTCAAACAGTCAGACTCCAAACTCAACCATGGCCAAGACCAAAGAGCTGTCGAAGGACACAAGGAAGAAAATTGTAGACCTGCACCAGGCTGAGAAGAGTGAATCTACAATTAGGCAAGCAGGTTGGAGTGAATAAATCAACTGTGGGAGCAATTGTAAGAAAATGGAAGACATGCAAGACCATTGTTAATCTCCCTTGATCTGGGGCCCCATGCAAGATCTCATCTCGTGGGTCAAAATGATCATGAGAATGGTGAGTAAAAATCCCAGAACTACACGGAGGGACCTGATGATTGACCTGCAGAGAGCTGGGACCAAAGTAACAAAGGCTATCATCAGTAACACATTATGCTGAGAGGGACTCTGATCCTGCAGTGCCAGGCATGTGCCAGGGAAAATGGAACGTGACTGAGTCTTCCAGCATGACAATGATCCCAAACACACCGCTCGGGCAATGTAGGAGTGGCTTCGTAAAAAGTATTTCAAGGTCCTGGAGTGGCCTAGCCAGTCTCTAGACCTCAACCCCATAGAAAATTTGTGGATGGACTTGAAAGTCCGTGTTGCCCAGCGACAGCCCCAAAACATCACTGCTCTAGAGGAGATCTGCATGGAGGAATGGGCCAAAATACCAGCTACAGTGTGTGCAAACCTGGTGAAGACTTACAGGAAATGTTTGACCTCTGTCATTGCCAACAAAGGTCACGTTGCAAAGTACTGAGTTGAACTTTTGTTATTGACCAAATACTTATTTTCCACCATAATTTAGAATGAAATTTACCTTATGAGGCTTTTCGGGGTTAAGATACTTTATGAATAACTTTTATCTTTACTAGGATCTACTCCTAACTGAGATTTTTTTCTTAGAATTTTGTCACTAGAAGCTACTGTTAGCACTAAGAATCTTTATAAATACAGACCCTGGTATTTATAAGGCTACTAATGTACAAGAAGATTTAAAAATGGCAGTTTCCCTTGCGTATGAACCAATCACTATACACTTGCATCACTACGTCTGGACCAGCCACTGTGTAATTACGTCGCCTGTGCTGAGAAAAGTGCCTACCTTGCAAAAAGTCCATATATAGGGTGTTCTAAGAACTACAATCATTCCCAGTTCCTGCGGTGCGAACCCGCGAGAAAGGGGTGCTTTCTCCAACAGGTCTACGAACTATGAAAAAGTTGCTCCAGTGTGAAAGTGCCTATCAGGTGCTCTCATGACTCTTTTGACTCTTGTGTTTGAACCACTGGAAACAATCTTCCCTTGTATCCGTTTCTTCTGTTACAGGACGACTACGTGGAGGCTCTTAGCAGACTCCATTTGACAGTGTCTCGGGCCTATCGCGTCAATCCCGAAATCAACTTTGAAGTGTTCATCCATAAAGTTGACGGCCTATCTGACGACCACAAGATTGAGACGCAGAGGGATATTCACCAGAGAGCTAATGATGACCTCGCTGATGCCAGCTTGGAGAAATTGCATCTTAGGTAAGCTCTTTCTTTTTTGGCTCGAAAGCGGCGGAAACGAATTCCGTGTAGCTTGGGAGGAAGGTTAGCCGAGGTTCATCGCTGTGTTTTCGCTGCCGCATTTGTCTTCCTGTGAATTGTGACAAATGCAAACTTGTGAAATACTAAACACATCAAGTGTCTTCACAAACAGCATTACCGCTGCTGTTTCATCACCGACTCGCCAGCGTACGCTCGCCCTGTATGATACAGGCTTTTGCAATATTAAGTTTATAAGAAATGTAATGCATGCTAAACAGCTCGGCTATTGCATAAACAGTGTATTACAATAGGATTTACCATTTTCATTGGGTCATAGGTTTTCTCTTTGTCCAATGCTGAAAATAAGAAGTGTCTTGAAACCATTTTTTACTCTGTCATTTACATCTTTCCAGAAAGGAACAGCACGTAGTTAGATGGACCAATAAAAATACTAATAATGCCTTTCAATTCTCATTTAAATGTAATTCAAGAAAACTGTTCAGTGTGTTAAACAGTGTATTTGATTAGCAGGTTTAGCATCTTGCTGTGTCAAGCAGACTTCACACATGAATGGAAATATTTAACACGTGCTCGGATTATACCAAGGGGCTCCTTTAGATTAGCGTCACAGTCTGAGAGCAGCTCACCATGTGAGTGACAAGGGCTTGAAAGAAGAAAATGGAGTAGAATACATAGCACAGAGCCTTCACTGGTAAAGATGAACAGGGCATAAGGCCTGGTTACAAGGCCATTTTAGAAAAGCTCACCAGTTATGAAACTAGTTTGGATTTTACACAATAGACATGGCCCAGTCCTGACCCCAGGTAGGCCCTGCCTAGGGCTGTTTCTGCGTTGTCCTGTGTCGCCGGCTAGGAACTGGCTTTCCTGCAACCCTGACCAAGATTACATGGGCGAGGCAGTGAATGAATGACATTCAAACAGTCATTTTTAAAATAATCAAACGCC